>JAYMST010000043.1:0-20406 GCA_036897805.1 Plantago tenuiflora | reverse complement strand
TTATTTGTTTGCGCGCACCTAATTTGGTACATCTATCTCCCTTATTTTTAAGCAAAGCTTTGGGTTAAAGGAATTCTTTCTTAGCTATAGGTCCAGCTCTATTTCTTCTAATTCAAGGTAAAGGTAATGTAATTAGGAGGGGTCTTATATATTTCTATATTTATAAAAAAAGGATTCTTCTCAACCCTACCTGCTAAAGATAAAAGCGTGCGCAACCGCCGAAGTTCTTTAATTATTTAACACGACTATTTCTTTATTAATTGCAGTGGTATATTTCTATATCTCAAGTATGAAGTATATAGGGCTATATCTTTCTTAACAAAAGTGAGTATGTACTATATTCTGTATCTTTTGAGTAGCTATTTTTGGCCTATTTATTTTATAACAATAGGGCTCCCTTTCAATTTATCAAGTTATCTTGGAATTCTAGTTACGTCAAAATAGAAAGCTTAGACATTTGTATTTTAAAGAAAGTAATTGCCATAGACTCAGCAGCCCGGGGAGACGTATTTAATATCCTTATTACATCTACAAATAAGTACTTTGCTATTTCTATGCTCATAAAGCTCGCATTATAGTATTCCATCCAAGTACCCCCTCCCCATGAAATATTTCAAAAAGCATTTAAAGCCATATTTTATGAAGAAAGTAACCTTCCGCCCTTGCTTGAATGCATTAATTATACTAGAAGTAGAGAATGAATTTAAACAGGCTTATATAGAATAATGCGTTTAGGTACGGTAAAGGGAATAAAGTGTAAGTGTTCTTGCTAGATTATCAGCTATATTTATACTTAGTAGAATATCCTCCGTTTTTTGTTAATTAAGCCTTTCTATTCTATAAGTACCAGTTACTCATGATTGATTAAGATCCGCTTTATGCTCTGGGAAGGGCTATGTAAGTCAACCCCTTGCCTTTATAACTTTATAAATACTTTCTTACTTAAGCTACGCAGATAGAATCCTTTTACAAAAATTATTGCGTTAGCCTGGCTTTGTACCTTTTTTATCTAGTATACCTGGGGAGCGTCTTATTATAGGTCTCGTAATTACAGATTTGTATACAATAATATAAAGCAGTTTAAATAATCCCTTTAAAATATAGTTGAATCAGTATACTTGTCATTTAAAATAAAAAGAAAAGGGCACTACAGATTTTCTAGAGCCAGCACATACTTAGAAATCTACATGTGGAATATTTAGGTATACTTGTTTGCACAAAACTTGAAGGGCTTGGTAAAGAAGATGCCTCTTGGTTACGTATCGCTAAGATCTGCACCAATATATTTAGTACTTTGGCTTTAATCGTGCTGGACTTTAACCAAGTAAGTAACACTTCTTTTTTGCTCTATTACATAATGGGGCTTCATGTTTATAAAAGTAATTGCATAGTATTCTCTTATCCTACTAACTCTTTGGCCTCATAGCCGACCTCGCCCAAATAAATCCGCGTGCCCCATTATAGGATATACCTTGGTGAATTAGTTGAAGTATACTAGGAATGTATCTTACTCACTACCTCTTAGCTATTAGCTATGTATTATACAATTATTTAGGTTGATAAACTACTACTTTGGAGAAAGGAAATACCTAACACTTGTTGGGTCAGAACAGTATAGGACTGTATTTGATAATGACATAAACTCACGTAAAGGGGCGCAAAGGAATTATATTTAAAATAGTAGCGCGCACGCAATTTATTTAAATTTAAAGGCTTATATTAGTGTGTAGTGTGTGCCGAAAACTTGTAAGTTCGTCGTGCGTATTTAGAGAGGAAACCGTTGCGTGCATATCTTAAGTATAGAAGCAAGTAATTGCCTCTTGCTCCCTGTATTATAATTCATTTAAGCACCTAGATATATTTAATACAACTTAAGGAAAGGCCTGCCTATTTTAGAGAATGCCTAAGAAAGCCCACTACTTGAAAAGTGAATAATACTAATAAATACTGTACAAGAATAATAAGACGCTGACCTCCACGGCCTATATGACTCCTAGAGATATCTTTGTAGAACTAGATCCTGGCATAGACTTTAACTTACCAAAGTACTTAAGGGGGGCAGCCATTAAACAATGAACAAGCAGATTTATTACTCTTTGAGCAATTGACAAAAGAAAACCTTTCGCATTACTATAACAAAGGGCTTATTACGGAGCTATGACTTTATTAAGACTATACACTAGATTTATTTAGAATAAGGGGCTTGTAAATTACTTAAAGGGAATAATATCCTTGGGCCTAGGCTCCCTTTTCCACAAACTTTCGTAAATTAAGGGATTAAGGGTAAGGCTCTCACCCGCTGAAACAGTGTCGTGTGCTTAAGTTATAGCAGGTATTATTTCTCTAAATAGGGAGGCGAAGATTAATTACTCACAGAGGGGCATGTTTTAGCCTTCCTTTCCTTGTGAAGAGTATGTAAAAAGTAGATAAGTCTCTTAGTGGTAGCTTATTTTATTCTATAGGCAATTATATTAAATTAAAGTATTTGGTCTTATCACAGAATGTCTTAGCTTATTTGTTCAACTTACTCGAGCAAAATAGAAGATTTCAGTATAACTCACGCACATAGATCTAAGTGGAATCCTCTAGTATTTGTAGAGATTATACTTTTCAAAAAGAAAGTGTCTTATACCAGTTGTCCCTAACATAACTCATGGAGAAAGGAAGCACCCTAGAGCTCTAAACTAGTTCTTCTAATATTTCTGCAATGCTACTGTCTTTTTAGCTGATAAGTAAAGATTTAAATGCTTGGTCAAGGGTTGGTATAAGAAAACCTGCGCTTCTTGGGCTAGCTTACATTACAGAAACTGGTCCATCTTAATTATACCAGATAAAATTACTGGAATGCTTTTAAGAAGAAATGTTATAATTTAAGAAAATATGTTTGAGGGTGTAAATGCACCCACTTAAGTAAATACACACCTGGGCTACTAATTAATAAGGGTAAGGGTGGAATAATTCTATAATTTATTAACTAGAAGAAGACCCTCTACAAGGCCTAGTTTATAAAGACAAATTTCGTTTAAAATGGGAAGACATAGAAATCTGGCAAGCGCGATCTTTCTCCAAGGCTTAGTAGGAATGGTAACTACGAAAGTAACACAGCTGGTATATAGCTCTTAAGTTAACTAGTTTACTAGTTAATTATAGAGTTTACTAAATAAGCCATCTTGGACTTGTAGGGGATATTATAACATTAGATAGAGGTTATTGTGAAAGGTGCTTAACTCTTCAACATATGAAATTGTAGCCCTTGAGTACTATAGTAAAGAAGTATGCTGTTGCCTATTTACCATTAGACTTAAAGGGGTACTCTATTCTTAACTTAAGAAAGCGCATTAAAGGAAAAGCTTTAAGCGACTACTATTTATATGACCTTAGCCCGGTACACTTAAGAAATAAAATAAATTCATACTCGGTAAGCCTAACACTTCTTAGGCTCCATTACTCTACTTGTGTGTGGGGACACGATTACATTCTTGGGGGTATTACACTTACTGTACTTAGTAAAATGAATACGTGTATTTGTTAGAGAACAAGAATGCTGAAAAAACTACCTCCTTCTTCTACGCTTGATAGCGCAAACACTTCTTTTTTCTTAGTAAGTAGTATGAAAGCAGACCTACCAAGACATCTTAATATTTATGCGTGGCCTAGACACCTAAAATAAAGGGAGGGGGTACTTAAGATTATAAAACATGCAGGGTTCGCTAGTAAAGAAAGTAAAGAAATACACATAGACTTGTTTTTATGAAAGGAGCAAACTCTCTAAGCTGCCTGAGATGTGAGTACATGTTACTATTTAAAGGAATCAAAAGGAAAGCAACATAGCAACCCATCCATTTATAGCCAATGCTTTATAGAGATACCCTGTATTATAGGGAAATATATACCAGAGTGCTTAATAAAATTCTTTGGGCAAAAACAAAAAGAGCGTATGGAAGAATAAATGCTATTAGAGGAAAATGGCATAGTATATCTAGTGCGGTGTACTGTAACAGGATTTGCAAGGCTTTAAACACACTTAATTATTTTATATTATATAAGGCACTGCTTGGATTTAACAAACACGAAGAGTATAATGTAACATTACTCAGCAAGAAGTTTATAGAAGAAATATCGCGGGGAGGGGTATAGCAAAGATTCTCTAAGTAATTCTATATAACAGCTCAGTTAAGTACGCAAGTTGCCATTACAAAATTCGTAGGCATTAGTTAATTGCCCTGTACTCCTTCCATTTATTCTAATTATTCTAAAGCGCTTTAATTACAGAAACTTCATACTTATAGGTCTTTTGGTTTATGTTATAGGCCACTCACTTATTAGATAATTAATGCTCAAGTAACTAAAATATTTCATGTTCTTACACTACAGAGAGGACAGGGTTTAAGGGCATTGTAAAGATTTGCCCCTATATCAGCGGAAGCCAGTACATGCTTATATACTTTTATAAATAATGGCTTAAACGTGAGGTAAATAATCTCATGAAAGGTACTGTCCTAATTCAGGAAACATGGGAACTAAAGCTAGCCTAAGACCAAGCACAGACTTACGCCTCTAATATTATAATTCTAATGGTCCCTTTAAGTTAAGATCGGCCCAAGAACGCGCACCGAAATAGCTATAAAAAAACACACCGGAATCTATAACCCCTTACTGAATAAGAAGGAGAACTTTATACAAGGTAGCTTTTGCAAAGTATGTAATAATGCCTTGGGCTAGAAAAGTAAGAAGGGCCCGGATATAAGCTATATTTCACTACATACTATAGAAATAATCCCTTACATATTTTCCTATAAAGGGCTTTGGGCACAAGGAATGTTATATACCAATATTATATACCTTGGTTTATGAGCTCAATCCGAAAAATAAATTTAAACTACTTCAGTAAGAGTTAAGTTATAGGTAATTAGTGCTACACCTAGCGGCAATCTATGATACTATAGTGAGCGCCATAAGCCTTGTTATATTATAGAACTTTTGCAAGCAGGAGATTCTTTAAAGAATGAACTAAGATTACTTCACCTTGCTCTACCTTACTTTATTTTAAGTACCGACCACTTATGTCAGGTAAAAGGTATAATTAGCGGGGCAGCACGACTAGAAATTTAAAAAGAAAAGATCCCTAACTCTGAAGCAAAACACAAAATGAAAGATTATTTATGGACGATAATGTTTTATTGATGTTCATAACAAACTTTATTAAGGCTTAATTAGGGCTTTAATTCTGACATATACTTACACTGGCAAAAGTTGTCGATACAGGCGGGCGTATTCTCTTGCTCTTAGTATAAGGGCTAGGTACTTTTTTCTCTCCGAGATCTTCTCCCTTAATTAATTTTATGCAGGGCAAACTAAATGGGCTTGCTATAATACCCTTTTGTAAAATATGAAATACGCCGTTAGAATATCCCATTAATTATATTTAGATTTAGGGCAAGAGCGCTGCCCGAGCTGATTATAAGTATACCCGAGCACATACCTATGGCTTAGTATCAAGCCATTTAAGTTAATAATAAGTTAATAATATAAGATAAGGAGCCTTTTCTCGCGCATAAATAAATAAATAGAAACAGTATTAAAATCAAAGTTACTAAAGTATCATGTTTACTCGATAAAATTTTATAAATTATATAATAAGGAAACCCTTTAACTTTAAAGTAATACGCATAAGCCAAGTATAAAGAACTTTTAGATAAGTCTTTGCCCCTACAAATTCAAGCATAGTTTTAACACTTATGTTAGTAGCATACCGGTTAACAAAGCTCCTTACTATAGTCAATGAACTTATATGGACTATCCTTAAGGCCTTTCATTTTTATGAGCTCTAAGGTAACTTGGGCTATCTATTTCTTTATTAAGTAATTAATTAAGTAATTTAATTACGGGGTTTCTCTAAAGGACATAGGTTTTAAACACCTGGTTTGGGATCTATTATATAGATATAACACTTTCACAAAAGAGCATATAGTATTTCTTGCTCCTTGGCTACGCACAGTTTCTGTTAGAATTTATTTGTTTGCGCGCACCTAATTTGCAAATACAAAGAGCAGCAAGCGCCTACCCTACGCACGTATTTATTAGGAAAAATTGCCATAAGAGGTTAGCAGCACAAGATTTTATTAAACAAATATCGCAAGTAAAGGCTGCTCTATAAAAGTTAATTTAATTAAAGGGCCTCTAAACATACGTGTGTCTACTCGGGGGAGCATGTTCCTGCTTCTGTAATAAATAACTTGCCTTACTACAAGCCCTTTCCAGGCACTGTTCTGTCTTACAGAATTAATAAAATAACCTAAGTGCTAGATACCCCTACCTAAATAATACAGAATTATATGTACGCCTTAATTATTGCGTAGTGGGTATATTAGAAAGAGGGCCTTGTCTAGAAAATAATTTATAAATAAAGCCTTTTCCGCAAGTACTTACCAGCTACTGTAGTTGGAATATCATAATCTAATGCCCTGTAAATGGTTAAGCATTAGGTCATGCTTTAATTACTCTAAGTAATATAATACCTCTCTTGCTTTCGTAGCTGCTAGTAGTGTATGGCCTATATTTTGGAAATAGTATATTAAAGGCAGCTATAGAACCAGCTCCCCTGCTTTCTTTATAACAAAGCACTAAGCAGAGATCTATTAATACCCAAGGTTCTAGTAAGAGGTAGGGTAGTTTATAAGAGCCTCGCCTAATTTATCCTAATTTATAATATGTTAAATAATTGTACTCAAGTCTAACAGGCTCAGTGCCCTTAATGCCAGCCCTTACTTTTATAAAATACATCATGCATAAAATGAAAGGTGAGCAAGCACAGTACTATAGTAAATGGCGTCGTAGATAATAGCGCACCTATGTTTTAACCGCTAAACTTTAAAAAGACCCTTCTCCCTTTTAGGTAAGCAGCTCTTGTGCTCTTTCAAATATTAATGTAACCTATCATTTACTATTGGAATATAAAAACCCTCGGTAACTTAAAGTGCTTTACTTTGTAGCCTATATAAATAAAGTGTATCTAGTTTTATGCATGACTAAAGAAGAAGTGTCTTGAGTATAATATACGTGCACACTCTTATAACATGTACGGGGACTGCCCAAGCTTAAATCGCGTGATTTTTCTCTTAATTTAATAAAATATAGTATTGTTCTTTTCTTCAGTACTTTACCGCCAAGCCAGTGTTTTTGGCATAGGCATATAAAAAGCAAGCATTTAGGCTCTTCTATTTTTTTTAGATTAAGTCTTATAGTAGTAGGTCTTCCTTTTATCTTAGAGCAAGTGCAAGACAAGATCTCACAAGAAGAGGGCTATTCACAATTTATTGCTTTTATTTATTTATTGAAGTTTCAATGAATAGGTCGAACCTGCGGGTATACTAAAAGAAACCCCGGGCATAAAAAGTTCCCCTCCTATCACACGAATAGTTAAACACGAAGTTGATCGCTTGTTGTATTACACAGTTTCTTCAAGGCACCTTACATATTTTATAATTAACGCTTCGAGTTTATTCTGACACTTAATCCCACCAAATATAATTATCTAGTAAATAAAAGAGTACGCTTTATAGGAATGCTTAGAGTAATGCGTACATAATATCATCTTTAGCGATATATAAGAAAAAAGAAAAAGATAGCCCAAGTTATATGCTACATCTAGTTTAAGCTGTGTATCTAAGCACAAAAGGTTATATACTATCTCTCCTAGTGCAGGGGAGCTGTCTCTATGAGTCAAATAGGAAAAGGATTGCAGAGATAAATGCCCGCAACTCTTAAGTATTAATTAGTTCTTTAAACAAGGTCTTTTCATAGGTATAATTTATAAAAGGCTCTCCTATAGTTTAGTAAAAAGTTCGCGGGCTTTGAGAAAAATATACTAGAAAAGATAGTAACAATGTAGTTTATTTTTTAATGAACTAGAAGAAATAGACTATGCTTTAGCTAATTTAATTTAGGAAGTACTTGAATACTATTAACGCTCTTGAAAAAAAGGAACTTTTTATATCGAATAATTTAATTGGTGTATGGGGAGGCAAATATACAAGGGCAATATGAGGCTGCCTTGCTGGCGTAAGAAAAGTACTAAACTTTAAAATAATTCAAGCTTGACTATTTATTATAATTTATTATAGATTAATTATGTAGGAAAGATTACAAGCCAGAGACCAGCACACTAAGAGATACTATCTTCTTATCTGGCTCACGGAAGTTACTTAATACAACCTAAAACTTGTCTAATAGCTCTAGGAATGAGCCTCTTTTATCTAGCAGCGTCTTCTTTAAGATAAACCAAGCCATAATTCAATAATTCTAGTAACTCTTGCCAGGTGGAAGTGTGTTTTACCTTTCAGTTGGGTATAAATACTTGTGGTGGGCAAGTCTTAAAACATAATTATTATACGTAAATTAACTCAATAAAGTACGCCTAGGGAGCAGCTAAGAACTATAAACTTACTCATGAGATTATAAGGAGTAGCCTAATTACAAGTATAATGCGTGATGTATCTTCTCCCTTCTACTAGTAAAGATCTAAATTAAATTATATAACTCATACGGGCATATAGCCTGGATAAAAAGGTCCATAACTATGCATGCCCTGTAATTAGGTATTAAAAAAACAATAAATCGATAGTCACAAAATGGCGGGTAGTTTTAAATAGTTGGGGAAATAACAGATCCATAGTTTACAAGCATAACATAAACAACAGTACTAATAGCCTTTTATTTTTATAAGAGGACTGTCCTGTCGTTTAAGAAAGAGAGCAATACTTTTCCTGGACGCCTTACTAGAAGTACTTTTTTGATAGAGAGTAGCATACCTTTTCCTAGCTTTAAATATTACCTGGGGCGGCTATCTTTTAAGTTATATATATAAATTATGGCTCAAACACGCCCGCTTTCCTATTGGGGCGCACCACCCTCCGCGAACTCCTTTTTATTAATAGGTAAGCTCGGTGCTATGTGTTAAGATATATGCACAAAGAGATATTTTCTTTATATTGAGCTATTAAGAAGCTATCAGTAAGGGGGCAACGGCTTTATTATACAAAGGGATTTATAAAAGGGGATATAGTTTTAAGCTATAATTATTTAATACAAGAGATAAAGCAATTGCTGGCTATACCCTGCGCTTCCTTTTCGTGCCATATGAAAGCATGCTACAGGACCAATATTTCCTTGTGCTACTATTAGGGGGTACTCTAATTCAAGATTTCCTTTATATGCTTTAAATGAACGCACGTTACTGGCCCATTGTGAGATTCCCCTTGTCCTGGCGTTTTCGAAGATTTCTTACCTATATGATACGCGTTTAGAAAGGCCTTGCTAATAGAGGTGATGTAAACTGCTTGAGTGGCTCTATAAGTGGGTAGTCATAAGGAACAAGCACTTTCTTTTTTTGAGTAAGTGTTAGGTATTTTAGTTCTTTTTAAGCATCCTCTGTAACAAAGCCAGGCCTAAAAGGCACATATTTATTGTATTATTAAATAGAGTAACCCTTGCAACAAACCATTTTTCAGTAATAATTCTTCTTAAGTACTATATAAAATATGTTCGTATTACTGGATGAATTTAAAGCCTAAGAAAGGGGAGATTTGTACTAATTTGTTATAGAACAAGTGACATTTTAAAGTATTAATCTACCCTTTTTCTCTAGCGTGTGCAATGCTATCTAATTTATCTAATCTTTAAGGTTTTACTTTATAGTAACAGGCCTGAGTTCCTTACATAACGTAACATAATATGTGATCTATGCAGGGCCACTTTCTTTCTTAGTTTACTTCCAATTCCAAGTCTTAATTATGTATAATTGAAGGCTTAATAACATGTGCGAACTTTGGCCCTAGATTAAGTTAAATCCCACTACTCTATGTGCAAATGCCGCTATATTTTCTCTGACGAACTGCCTCTTATATCTTATAGTAGTTGTGAAAGGCATGAACCTATTCCTCTTGCACCCAAAACCATGGATATTTATACTACTGGTTATAAAAAAAGGCTCCACTACTTGGCTTTCAATGTTATTTATATTTAATATCTCATTTAGTTAAGTAAAGCGGCGGGGTCTTCTTATATCTTATAGTAGACCTCTACCTTTAATGGTGTATTTTATTGCATAATATTTTAGAGAGGCAGTTATTAATAATTAAAGCACACGGGGAGAGTACTTTTCCCAAGAAAGAGTTTTCAAGGAGACTTCAATAGCATATATGTAAGATGTAAGGTCGCTTTAGATAGAGAGTAATTAAAGGTGTAAAAGCCTAAGCAAGTATATTAAGGAAAGCTGCACGCCCCCCCCTGTTTCTTTGTCTTGCATAATTCATAGCTTACAGCTATTTTAGGTGCACCTGTTCTATTTAGTAGCGTTCATATTAAGTTTATATTATAGTGAGAGCACGCAGAGCTATAAAAGTATACTACATAGCATCTTCTATTTTATATTACAGGATTGACTAGCTTTCATTATATTTTCCCCCGTTATAAATACAAGGATAGGCCCCAAGGTTAAAGGAAGCCATTATGTGCATAGTTTTTATAGAGTTGCCCTTCTAAATGAGCAGGCCTTCCTATAGAGATTTAACTAAGAGTAAGTGCCTGTAAATCTCTTGTTATTCCCCGACAAAATTGGATGTAAGCTCAAAAACCTAAAATATGTAATTAAATGTTGTGCAAGAAGCTATCTGTGAGGGCATTTCTTTATATACACAATTCTTTTAAAATGAAAAGTAAGGGAATCCACTCAAAAAAGATCAGAGCCGCATGTTCTAAGCCTTAAATTATGTATTGTTATTTGGTCGTTAAGCTATACTATAAAGAGTACTATCAAATAACTATAAATATAATAGGGGCTATAAGTAAGTCTAATACAAAGTCAAGTGAAAGCTCTGGTCGAGAATAAGTACAAGTATTCTGACCTGTTTTCTTTAGTAGTTTTTCTAGGCGTATTTTTATAAAGTAAGTTATTAAGCTAGCCCAGGCCATTACCCCATATCCAAAGACAAAGTACAGCGTAGACAATTGTGTGGTATATGGGGCCTTTACTTATAATTACTTTAAATATAGTAAATAACTTTGTTAGAAATATGCTACCTTGCAGCTGAGTGCCCAAGTAACCTGCCTATGTAAGATAGCCGAAGCCTTTTTTGGGCAAGATAAAAAGGACTGCGGGAAGATATAAGCCCACGTATGTAACTGCCCTATTATTATATTAAAATTAAAGGAACTTCTTTAACCTTACCCATATATATATATATATATTATAAGTACTTAGTGAGTGCACCTCCTTTAGAAAGTAGTTGTAGCAATATAAAGCCATAATTAAATATCCATAAACACATTTATTAAGTACAGCTGTAGGGCTAGTAAAAGTGTGAGGGGATAATTATACCTATTAATAAGACACCAGTATTTCTGCCTATTTATCAAAGAGATCAGACGCTGTCCGCCAGAAAGCTATAAGTTACAAAAGTTATAATTCATGCCTTTATTAATGCCGAGTGCCCTAGAATATTAGTAATAAGAAAGCAAGTAATTTCATGTCTTGTAGAATGTAGGGGCCTTCTGTATACCTATAATTGGTTAAGAGCTGCCCTATAGTATACTAGTCAAAGGGTACTGATCTGGTTAGAGTATTAGAAATTATGTGTATCTATAATAGAATTAAAGAGCTAATCTTTCTAATAGATGCGCACTTGTCCAGGTTACAGTACCCTAAACGTGAAGGAGCTAGTTATTTAAGAGCTTCCTATGCCTCCTTTTCAAGCCCATACTACTTATGACATATCCCTTTTTTCTTACCTCAAAAGGGGGCCGGTGGTGTATTTGTAAGTTTTGTCCTAATGTATCTTCTTAAGTAGCATTCTACTTTAACTCACCCCGCCAGACTACACTCTTTGTATAAAAATTTATTTTAGTAAGTGGACTCAACTCTGAATTGTTCTTGCTTATAAGCGCTTATGCTATAGTAATAGGTTTTGTGTGCTTACTTCCGTATTTAAGGCCAGCTTTCTTAAGCATTATAATTATATTATAATGGGACTAAATTCTTAGTAACTCATAGCAGTAATATGTCAGCATTGGGTAAGCTCTTATTTTGCTATACTTATATTTTTCAAGACTTCGGGGACAAATTATAAATACGCGCCACCCCTTTAGAAACCTTAAGTTTACTTAGAGATTAGATCTATATTTTTTAGTACAATGCTTGGGGCAAAAGTAAGACACACGTAACGCCACTTTGCGGAACCTATAACCCATTTAAGTATTTCGGAGCTTAGACTAAATAACTGGAATTTTGGGAATATAAAAAGAAATTGATTACTTTTTGTCTCATAGCTAGCGGTAGAATAGATTAAGCGTCGAACATAGGCATAGCTTGTAGCACGTACCTATAATAAGTAATACTGTCAAATCAAAGTGTTTATATAAAATAAAATTCACGTGAGGAATAATGCGAAATGTAGATACATGCCTTGGAAAGATAA
This sequence comes from Plantago tenuiflora, assembly GCA_036897805.1. NCBI lineage: Eukaryota > Viridiplantae > Streptophyta > Magnoliopsida > Lamiales > Plantaginaceae > Plantago > Plantago tenuiflora. Next base: position 7,933 of record JAYMST010000043.1, on the reverse strand, counting down.
CCGCAACTACCACTAGAAAGGGAATTTCTTAAGTCTTAAGTAATTACACGTAGGTGTTTGAAATAAAGGGGCCAGGATTAAGCAATACCTCAAGTTTTCTATTAGAATAAAACCTAAAGGGAGTGGCTTATAAAGAGCAGGGTAAGAGCGCACGGGCGTACCATATTTGGAATTGACCTAGAAATTATTTTATAGTCTTGATTAAAGAAAGGCGCGACAAGGTCCTCCCAGCAAAGCTTTACTAACTTTTACTTACATCTTAACTAGTTAACTAACTACTCACAATTATATAACAGGGTGCACCCGGGGAGATCTGTTAGCTTCTATGCGATGCGGTAATTCAAGTGTCTCCTATATGAAAATTTTTCTACTACTCTATAAGTTATAGCTGAATGCCCTCTCTATTTTAATAAATATTTAATATCTGGCACTCGCAGCATTCATATAGGGCGGCGCATTATTCTAACAAGATATACTAAGCCTTCTTTACTACTAAAGTATCCTCCCCTTATATATAGTGCTTGCTCTATCTTATCTAGTATTACTTGGTTTATGTAATTTGTAACTGTGTAATAATAAGCCATAGTAAATTCAAGTGATAACTATTTAGGGGATCTCGATTTTATATTATGTATGCTAGCCAGCTCCTTTTCTCTTTTGTTAAGTAAGAAATATATTCAAGTAAACTTTACATGCTAGGGTACCTTATAATTTACCTTATAGTTCTCTAGGTGTTTGCGCAAGGATTATGGCTTTATTAGGCATAGTTTATGGTGAAGGAAATACTTGGAATATGATAGCTCAACTTTTCTAGTACATGTGCCAAATTACTTTTTAGGAAACACTTAAGCCTATGCACAGCTTTAACTATTCTATCGCTTAACCACAAAAGGGGCTATAAATAACTTATTTGTCATAGAGGCGCTCTTTCAAGTACATATAGGAAATTGCCGCTACTAATGAGTACGCTTATTTATAGCTTATTAGGTTCACGCCTGTTTAAGAAATACTAAATATGTTGGAGAATTGTCCTTTATAAAAGATCTTGAAATACCCGCGTCAGCTGTAGTTAACTGCGTACTTTATAGAACTCATAGCTAAGCTAGGAATACATAACAATAATGTCTTAAAGAAAAGGAGGCCTGGAAGACAAGTTATAGTACTGCACACTTTAAATTGCATAACTATAGCCCTTGCCCGCCTTAGGTATGAAAGAGTTTATCCCCTCCCTTTCTATTTTATGTTTTGCTATAGAGCTATAAGCCAATAAAGTAATGGCATTGAGGAAGTAATTATAGCTAAGAAATAGTAAGCCCACCACGGTTTCAGTAAGCAAGGATCCCCTTAGTTAAGCCTTAAACATTTAGTTTTGTATTATACAGAGTATCTATCCTGTTTTTTATATGCTACGCCATTCCAAAAGGGTGTCTATTATACTTTATTATACTTACTCTTTATGTTATGTACCACCACTAAGTACTGGATTAAGCTTTAGAGTCTACGTCTTGTTCTTAGTAAATCAGGAAAGAGCCCTATTATAAAAAGAAGGAGCTACTATAGAGATGAGTTACTTCACATATTTGAATATTGCCTAGAGGCCTCGCAAGAGTTATTAATAAATACCTTTACTTAATATTAGCGGGTGATCTGGTGTACTTCCTATATTATATATTAATATTATACGCGTTTATTGCACTTGCCTCCTTTCATTTTAGAGGATACTAGAGGCAACATGTCTTAGGCCTATTTTATATAGTTATGCAATAGCACGAAGCTGGGATAATAGCTCTTGTTTAGACTTATAAAAACTTAACATACGCTTATTTTTTTTATGAAAATACCCCTGGTTTATCTATAATAAGAGCCCCTTTGGGTTATATATATTTAAAGGCACTGAAAGAATAACTTAAGGATTAATGCTTTGGTACTACGCTTTTCCTGGAGACTCTACAGGAATATAATGGCTTAACAAGTTTTGGAGTATTTAGAACTAACGGGGCACCGGGGCTGGTACATAGGCTTTAGTATGTGTTATACATAAATGAAGTATACTCTTTGTAGCTTACAATAATAAGTGGAGTACTAGTCCATGACCGATAAAATCTAACAAGCGCTAAGCGAAAATTTATCGTACTACCTTATAAGTAATGAAGATTAGTAATTACGAAAGAGCCCAGGTCATTGCGAGTGGTATGTCATAGTAATAGCAAGGGTTGCTCCTGTCTCAAGTATCTCATAAATGTGCACTCCTACTATAGCGAAGCCCTGCAGAGTTGAAGTACAAAAGTATAATTATATCTCTCATATCCAGGCAGCTTTTAAAGAAGGGGTCTATAAAGATTGTGTGCGGGTGTAGGGTTTAACTATGCCATGGATTAAGGACATTAACCTGTTTACTAGGTACGTACTACATTATTTTAATTCTAGAGATTTAATAGATGTGCCATTGCCCAAATATCTTCTAGGCCCAGATAATTATAAAAGCTAAGTGGTATATGGTTAGCCCAATATATCCGCATAACTTCTGTATTAATAGTATGTAGTTACAAGAGCAGGCAGGAGCGGGGCACCTATTACCCTATCAACTATTAAGAGCATATATACGCAAATAGCTATAAAGTACTTTAAGGTTTTATAGTTAAGCATGTACGCAGCACTATTTGGTACTACTAGATTTAGCGCCATTATGGGGCACCTACTAAGCGCGGTTCCATCGCAAGTAGCTAATTGAGCGGGGGTATTTCACAAATTAATATAGCTATAGCTTAAAGAGGTAAGTACACGCTAAGTAGTTATCTTAACCCCCCCAAGCCTTTATATTCCTATATTTGATAGCACTTGGTATGATGCACTCTCGCCTAAGTTATCTAGGTCTTGTAAAAGCTACAGTTGTTATGTAATTAGTAATTTCTATAAAGCTAGTAGGTGGGGATTAACTCCATCTCATTTTACTTTATAGGTTATGCTGAAGTCATGTTTTAGTTATAAGGCATAGTTAAGTAAGTACAGTTAAAGAGAACGGGCAGCGCAAGCTTTCTAAGGGGGGGTAGCCGAAGTTTTTATAGGAAAATTTTTATAAGTATATTACAAGGCCCGCTTATAGAGCGAGTCTCCTTTAGTATAAAGATATAAACCCTAAGTAACTCTAACAACTTATTATTAAGAATCGCCCTAGAACTTGTCATTGTGGGTAATTTACTGCATCTATTTAAGTTAGCTATGGCCCAAGGTATCACCATCACCGGCAGTACTCTATACTTGAGAAAGGATCTCTTCAGCAATTAGTATTTACTAGATAAGTTTCCGCTATTTAGTAATTGTTCATAAAAAGATTTATAAGAAAGAAGCCTGTTACTTTTAATATCCATGCGGGAATTTAAAACGCCTAACAAGAAATAGCTCTGTGCACTAGTACTTATAAATATATTAGAAACGGGAGAAGCTCTTCTTAACACTTTTATAGGGTAGTTAGCTTTCTAGTTATAGAACAACCCTATCTTGTATCCCTTAATGACCTTATATATAAGTATCCAGCAAAAACAAAAAGAGCGGAGGGTATGTCCTTTGACTCTGGCGTTTATGAGGAAAATAAAATATAGCTAGATTACTCTGCCTCATAATCCGTAAAGAAAAGTGCCTAAAGTTCTACTTATCCAAGATAGCTTAATTATTTCATGTTTTCTTTAATAAAAATAAGTGGCCAAGTGGGGGCTCCGCTAAGTATCAGGGAGCATGCTCTTCTTGCGCAAAAGGTTGCTAATAAAGGTACTATAAAGGACCAGTCAAAGTCTACATTTGAGTAAGTTAAATAAATAAATAAAAGGGGCTTGTGCAGTACACCGAGCTTTTCTTTTATATTTTATATCATAGGGTATCCCTTTGAATAATACGCTTACAAATAAATGCGCGTGCATAGATTTTTAGTACTAAGAAATAAAGGAACCGCGTAGCTTCCAAATAAAGAGTTAATGCCTTGCCGTATCCGTAAAGCACAAGCTCATATAAAATATTTTGACTAACTAGGAATAGAGATTTATCGAGTTAATTCGTAGCCAAAACTATTTGCACAAGATAGAAATACACAAAACAATAGGGGCTGCTTTTACCGGTTACTTAGAGAGTTATTAAGAAGCAACACTTTCCAAAGCACTATTAAGTAAAGGGCAGAGAGCGTATCCAAGGTTATTTTTTATATTGAAATGATATCGCACGTCTTGACCTACTCCAGATCTATTGTTACAAAGGGTGCGTGGCAGCTTTATAATATGACTCCATTATAATATAAAATAGAACTCATAGTATATAGTATGTAGGATATAATTATTTGTGGTAATTATAAAGTAAAAAGAAAACTAAAGTATTAAGTCACTCGTCATAAAGGGAGTTATGGACCTAGTTTATAAAGGGTCTAAGGATAAACTATAATTGTGTATTTCTGTTTCAATGCGTTAGTAGTTGTCTTCCATAATTTAGTAATATGCACCCTATGTAGTATTCCACCTAGGTTAGCGACGCCTTAACAAGGGAGCACCTGCATTACTAATATAATAAAGCTCTCTTGACTAACGACTTATCTAATTTCCCAAAGTCAGGTATTTTTGTGACAAGTCTGCTTAAATTCATCTTCAAATTGTACCCTTTAAGATTAAGAGAGTTTACTGGTGTATCCCTAATGTAAAATGGCTTATATTGAATTTCACGTAGGGAGATAGCTTAAATAATCAAACATAAACTTTGTATAAAAAGAACTGCTCCGTAGGTTTTGTCGTTTCCCTTTCTTAGGAACTTCCACTCTCACTTTTAAGACATTCTTTGGGCATTAATATTATATGCTAGTTTGTAGTTAGAGCTTACTTAGACAGCTTTTATTAATAGGTATTTAAATACACTTGCTCAATTCTATATTAATATTAGGTACTTAAGGAATACTCCTGCATTTGCTATGTAACAATTAGTAAATAACTTATGCTTTGTAGTAAACCTTGGCCCTTCTCATGGTCTTAGTTCTTTATAGTTTTGCTTTTATAAAAAATGTGGCCCTGCATAATTCTATGTACAGGAAATCTCTGTACCTGTCTTTGTTAACTAAAGTTATAGCTTTGAAAAGGTGCTAGTTTACTAGAGAAAATAGTGTACCTCTTGCTTTCTAAGACCTAGGCTATGCAGTATTAAAGGCGTATGCTATTATAAAGGGCGCTTTTCTCCGAGGCCATAACTTTACCTTCCACAAACTTTCTACCCTCGATGAATATCCTAATTAATTCTAGAAGACTTCTGTATTGCCAAGAGTTTGGGCATGTTTTTGCTTTATAGTCTACCAAGTTTTATATACCATTTCCTTTTGCCCTTATGCCTTACGTGTGTAAACTTTCTTCTAATTAAAATTAAAGTACAGTAAACCAGGTTCTTATGAGTGTAGCCCTGCAATCACTGCAGTATTTGATTAATTTAGGTGCTCTAGACGCTTGTAGTATAAAGTTAAAGTCATATAAAAGTGCATAAGAATCAAGGCTTAAGCAGGAGTTATGGCTAATAGGTCTTTACAATTAGGGCTGCCTTTTATTATTTAATGTCTAAAGTATACACAATTATAGGTGACCGGTTACCAAAGTACTTGCTTTTATTTTTGATTACTCAAGACTAATAAAGTTCCCTTATCCTAACTTATCCTAAATACATTTATTTTTATAAGTATAAGAAAACTCCTCAGCACTGTACTATGCATCAGGAGAACTGCTTGATGTTGAGGCATTAATATTTTAGTTAACTAGTTCTTAAAGAAAAATTCCTGAATTATTCTATATACAAGGGGCACTATTTCCAACTAAAACCTCTGGTAGAATATTTAGACACACTATAAAATATCACTATATATAATTATAATATAACTATATATAATATAAATATATAAAGAAAACCTACTAAGTTAAAGCCCTAGGTATTATTGTTAGTATAGTGAGAAAAAGCTATGCGCCCTTATCTATACCGCTAGCTTATAGTTTTGAAAGTATTCCAAGTTTAGAGAGTTCCATGAAAGGCATTAAGTAGAAAGTTCTCTAAGAAAGATATGATGCTAAGGTAAACGTGCAGTTCCTACATTACTCAAATCTATTTGAAGAAGAGTGCCTTTATTTTAGAGAGCCCATACTTGTACACTACGCGATTTGTGTCCTTGTCTTTACAGTATCATATGCTAGAAGTAACATAGCGTAACTCTGCCATTATAGATTTTATGCTAAAAATATTAGCGCCATAGAAGTTAATTAGCGCGGGCACTACCTTGTTCCATTAATAATAAGCAATATTATAAGGGTAAGGACAAGGGGCACCAATGCTCCGTAAAGCAAAGAATTATCTGGTCAAGATATTAGAAAAACGTTTATTTTTAAGGGAATCTAATAGCGCGAAGAGTTATAGAAGCTGTTCGGGCATATTTAAGCCTACACCTGTTAGGAGTCATTCTTTGTATCAAGAGCAAGACCAGGTAGTTATTATACTCAACCCTTAACTCTTTAATTAAGGGCACAAAAAGGGTGGAGAGGCTATATTTATTATATTAGCACAAAACGCGCGCAAAATCATTTATGAAGGTGTGGGTGCCGCTAGGCAAAGACCAGAAACTCTTGTTCTAAGCCCCTAAATTACTGATAGATAGATTTAGGGTTGTATTCATCTACAGTTATGAGAGATAAAATATTATAAATAAAGGACTAATTATAGTATATCTTAGCCAGAGTATTCCTACTAGGATTAGTGCCTTATATTACTATGCTTATGTCTTATTCATTGTTGCCACAAACACCTTTACCAGTATGTGACTTAGAACTCCTTATTACTGCCCCCCTTGTACTTCATAGACTTCACTTTATATTAAGCACATTGCCGGCGCAAAGGTTTACCTAACCAGCTCCTTTCTGAATGCCTAGGGTGTTATTTACTGGCTATAATTAATACTTAGTCTAGCTTGTTTCCATCCTTTAGTAATAGTCCTGTGGGGGAAGTTAGCATGTCGCTATAAAGGCTTCGCGCGCGCTTAAATATTTAGTGTATTCCTATGTACTTTCTATATTAATGGAGATTCTAGTAGAGTAAACTTTATGTAGTTAGCTCTGCAACCATTTACTTTTTACTATAGTATGGCACACATCTCGAGCGGATGGCGCTTGATTAAATATAAAGCCTATTACATGCTAGAGCAAATGCTCTAATAGTTATAGATATAAAGAAGACAGAAGATATTTCTACTTTTATAGGCTAGTTGAACAGGGGGATTATACATATATTAAGACTTAATAATAAGAGTACTCCTGCGCTATAGCATATTAGTTAATTAACATATAGACCAGTACTTTATATTTATATTCAACCCAAGCACACTCGAAAGGTAAGCGCTTATTTATGGTTATGCAGTCACTTACTCTGCCAATGTAAGTAGTGGAAGATATATTATTTCTATAAGCTTATAGAAATAAGCACAAGATAAAAGGTAAAGAAATTTGTAGGAATAAAAAGGAGAGTCACCAGACTCATAGCCGCACGCCCAAGAATAATAATTAATTACTTTTGGAAAATGCTAGGAAGCCATTGGCTTTTCCACTGCAGTTCAATCCAAACATTTAAGAGCTGGTAATTTGATCCGGCAGGTATTGTTCTCGACTCTGGTGATGGTGTCAGCCATACCGTGCCCATCTACGAAGGTTATGCACTTCCCCATGCAATTCTGCGTCTTGATCTAGCTGGTCGGGACTTGACCGACAGCCTCATGAAGATTCTGACAGAGAGAGGTTACTCTTTCACAACCAGTGCCGAGCGGGAAATTGTGAGGGACATAAAAGAGAAGCTGGCTTACATTGCTCTTGATTATGAACAAGAGCTAGAAACCTCAAAGACCAGCTCTGCCGTAGAAAAGAACTACGAACTTCTAAGAATTTGC
>JAYMST010000042.1:0-20785 GCA_036897805.1 Plantago tenuiflora | reverse complement strand
CTGCGGTCGGTAAAGGCGGGGCTTCCTTAGTGTATTTATAGTATTTTCTAAATTAATGCCCTTTTATAGAAAAATACAAGAGCAGCAAGGCCTACTTTAAGTTAAGTCCGTTTTTTGCATTTTGGTAGCGTAGTTTAGTGAGCAAAAATCACGAGATCATGAATCATGAATTATAAATCATACTTAATAAGCCCCTTGTACTATGCACGGATCTACTAGTATACCAATAATTATGACTAAATATGCCCCTTTTTTAGACAAATAACTAGTATTTAACAGGGCTAGGTGTATATAACTGCACCAAGAAACGCCCTTAAATAAATATTAAACAGGGGTACGTAGAATAAAAAGCAAGAAGGGATTTTATGTGAGATAACTTGCAACTATTGGCCCTGGTAGTAGATAATAGCCTAAAATATGTCGCGGGTACAGCGCCTTTTGGCTAAGAGCTATATAAATTCTGGAGAGGGGGCAGGCACCCCAGACTTTATCAAGAGAGTTGGCTTCCAGTTAACGCCCCTAATTAGGTCTTAGTGCTTTCTGGATTATACAGACAAAGCTCATAATTTAAGAATTGTCCCGAGCTTTTTAGTAAAGTATATACCATTTCTTTATGGTAGGGCACTTAATAATTATTTGCGAGGACTAGTACGCGAGTAAAATACAACTTATTAGGTGGAGTTTTAAGAGGAAAATTACACGAAGTAAATATAACAAGACTTGGCCCTTACTCTTTTGAAAATGAAGAAATAATAAATATACCGAAAGGAAGCATTGCTAATAAAGAGCCCCCTAATCTGTACTATATAGTTATAACATTTTCTACAAGGCAACTGGCACGAGTTTGACGTATTCTTTAATATAGCAAAGACTTAAGTTAAGTAAGGAGCCCGAAAATAATAAAATAAATAACGCCTTACTCACTGATGAAGAGTTAGCTTTGGTACAGGAGCATAGTAGTGTGCCCTTGACTGTCTTACACCCTTTTACTTAACATACCTAAAAGCAAACTCTATAAACTATATTTCATTAGAAAAGTACAGGCTACGCAGTATTACACGTATTAAGGTAGAATATTAGATAAACACAAGGAACAAATAGCTCGGCCCCCTTCTATCTCGATTAGCTAGCAGTTTAGTAAAGTAGTGTGATAAAATATAATTGTTGCTCAAGACGCACGTATAATGGAATCCCTTACCCCTAAGAAATAAATTAGTGTTTAAGGGCGGAAATGGGAACTACTTACTCCTAGAAATATAGGTTTTATAAGGAAAGAAAGTTATTGGTAATTATAAAGCTAGTAAAAGGTTAAAGGCTTATACTTCCTTCTTAAATAAACTTCTTAAATAAAGGCACCTATATTTCATGCAACCGCTTAGACACACCAGAGAGATAGTACTTAATTATCTGCCCTTGTTTTAGTGTTTTAGACTTAATATTTAGGAGATACGCACCCAATAGCTAGAGCAATAAATCAGCTATATAGAGCTAAGAAGAGTGCCCCGTTGTTTGAAATGTATAGCCATAGTTTATGTTTATAGTGTGCAGGAAAAATGACAGTATGTAGAGTTAAGGCCCCTTTTGGATTAGAAGGAAGATAGCACCATACCCTAAGTTTTAGCTTAGTTTGTTTTATACCCAGGTATTTGCGCAGATACACCTCTGGCCCCGCAGATCTATATCTATAAATAACTAGTTCTATTATAAAGAGAATAATATCTAAGCAAGCACTTTGATAATGGTGCTTCCGTGAGAGAAAGCCTGCACTTGTAAGTTATACTAGCAAATAGAACTTTTTGTTATGTTACAGCTTTATATTATAATTATTATAATTGAATTGGACTTAGCTCTTACTTAAATAAATATTCATGGTTTCTAGAAGAGCTTTACTTTAGTATCTTCGGGAGCATAATTATAGGATATTACATATATCTACGTACTTATTTATACCATTAGTAAAAGGACACGCCCCTTTTGTCTTAGATTAATTAAAGACTATCTCTCGGCTTGTCCTGATGAGCTTTCTTTAAACATGCACTTAGCCCTTCACTTTCTCTTTATGTAAAATCTACGCGGTATATTTCTTAATAATAGTCTCTTTACTTATTACTTAAGCGTGTTAATTATAGAACAGCCCCCCCTTTCCTTTAACCTTGTTCTTATCTTAAATGATTGGCTTTTTAATTTGTTAATAATTCCAAAGTGCAGATAGAATGAATAAGAAAGTACGCAGTCCAGGCTTATTCACACGCAAAAGAAGTAGGAAATCCTAGGCTAGCAGAAGGCTTATTTGTATAAGAGCGTGGTTTTATGAAAGAAAGACCTTGTTAAGCAACCAACTATTTTATATGATACTGAAGTATGAGTATACCTGCGTAAGTTATAAATTTAATTAAGATACTGTAAGTTGAACTACCATATATCTTAAGCCAAAAGTAAAGGGGTGTAGCATACTTACCCTATAATTATTAGTGAATGGGCGCGCTGTTACTAAGCAAATATCTCCTACTTAATTTAATTACTTGAGGCTTTATTAGCTAAAGTTATATGTGCTGTCTTTGTAAGGCACTCTATGTCATTAGTCAATACTTGTTCATCTAGCGGAATTGACCATTAATAAGAAACATCCCCTGTGGATCATAGAGGGTAACTTATAAATAGTAATAGTGCGCAGGGAAGTAATTGCCCCTTCTTTATGCTACTGCTGAAAGGAATTTGTGCTTCTTATGTCTTGTACAGTATGCTTGGTTAAAGCCTAATGCTTAGCTTGGAAGTCTTATATTAGAGTTATATATAATAAACTGGTTTATACTACTATAATGTACCTAGTAAAGAACGGCACTTACTTATATTTACTATATTTGTCAAATCAAATATGTAACCCCACAGCGCTCATATACTTTACCTGTTTCTTATTCTTATATTGTCTTATTTATGCCCTCATTTTATACCAATAAGTGCTATAACGAATTAAATCTAAAATATGCGAGCCCTGTTGCTATAGGGAATGCCCCTTTAGGATACGTAAAATAATACGGATATATAGAATATATAATATGCTGCTTAGCAAAGATAAAGATTTACCGGGCCTTATCCAAATACAAGGAGGGCAAATCTAAGGTCTGTTTTAAGCACTTATTATAATTAGGTATTGTTATAATTAGGTATTGCCTTTACTTAACTGGAAGGTGGAGCGTCCCTATAGTTTTTTGAAGGTACTAAGACTAAAGAGTAATCTTTTAAACGCGAGCAATAAGGAATCACTCATGACTAGCAGCATGGTTTTACTATAGAAAAGAAAATGTAATATCTCAGCGAAAAACAAAAGCTTAGAAGGGTAGTTAGCTAAAAGATAAGGCTATATTAACAACATAAAGTATATGCTCGTTAGCGCACTTGAGCAAAGCAAACACTACTTAGTAAGCACAAGCAGAAGGGTTATAAATACAAAAATAAGCGCCTCCAAGAGAAGAGTGCTATTTATTATACTATTATTCTATTATTATACTATAATTTTTATACTATAATAAATAGCAAGGCTCTCGTACTGACCATTCACTGATTACTTCAGAATGTGCACTTTAATTATATTACGCAGAATACTTCAGCGATGCACTAGAGAAAAAGGGGGCAATACTTAAGTAACAATTTTAGCACGCAGGAGCCTGTCTAGTAAGTAGCTGTAATACTTTAGGAAACAAGAAGCTACACTAATAACCTATAGTATTATGTACCTAAACTTTAGTTAATAAGCCTATGAGCCTTCCTAGTATATAAGGCACCTTCTTAAGCAGTTAGCTGGTGTATGTTCAACTTTTATAGTAGATTTTTATAGTAGATAAATAATAAGTTCCCCTTAGTTCTTCAATTTCTTTAATTAATAGCCTTTGCTTTAGTGTCCAAATAGAAAACTACTCAGCTACAATAGAAATACAGGGCAGAAATTCTATGTTAGTCTTTTTATGTTAGTATTTAAAAAAAGTCAAAGCGGCGCACTGCCTTTGTGGTATAGCCCAGCAACCTATGTATGCACTATAAATTAGGGCGTAATTAGTTTCTTTCCTCACGGAATATATCTAGCTAGTGTTGCCCAGGGCAGGGTTCCTGTAGAACTCAGTGTCAATTTACTTAGTTTTATACATCCAAGTATTCACGGATCTGCATTTGCACCTCGGCGAGCTTATTAGAATTCTACTTATTTTCATATAATTTCATATAAAATAAAAGCTGTCAAAGACCAACCCTACGAAAGGATATTTATATAATTTAAATAGATAAGAATGTCTTTAAAATGCAACCGCAAAGAATCACTCACAAGTATTTAGAGGCGTAAGGTTTTATAATAATAACATATAGCTGGATTTCCTTATGGTACTCTAGAGCCAATAAGTACTCTAGAATAGGAGTGCTGCTTTGTATCTGTCCTTATTTATTTATTTCTATTCTCTTGAAGGGCTATGCTTTTATAAAGTCCATAACTTTCGGGATAAATATAAATACTGGGTTAATTAAATAGAGTGCTTAGAAGGACAAGTAGCATACCTTCATATAAAGGACTACTCTACCTACATTGTGGGTTGTTTCTTGTTAATTTAATAATTAATACTTCAAATTATAGAGCGCATACCTATACCCCCATTCTAGTATATTTTATAGATTCGTTATAGGCAGGAGAAAGGCCTAAAGGTATTATATGATAAGAGAGGAATAATTGATTTGTTATAGGTAAGCAAGCACTAACGCGCACAAAAAAATTCCTTATGCAAAGGCCTGGCTGAGTTTACGTAGCTAAATAGGACATACTAAGTAGGATCAGTTTGCTTCTCCCTTCGTTTAACTTTGGTGTACTGAATATTTATGGGGCAACACCAGCTATTTCTTTTACTTTAAACAGGCTGACTTTTTCTATAACTGTACACAGTGATTTTATAAATAAGTTATACTGCAACCTTTACATTTATTTCATAGAGATTGGTGCGCTTAACTTAAATACTATGGCAGTACTTATTAAAAAAAGGCAGGCCCTGGTTTATATTTAATTCTGTATGTAAACTAACTGCCAATTATACATTTATAGACTACTACCAAGGTGTCTTTTAACTATAGTGAATTCTGCAGTTTGGTAGATATAGGGGATTTCATTAGTTACCTTATTAAGAAATAACAATGGCTTAATGCTTGAGGTGTACTTGACTACTTTAATTATAAAACTCCACAAAATATAAGATAAAACTATATATAGCGCACTCTTTGAAAAATAAAATAGGGAATTAACCTTTTGTAAATACATAAACCTTTATAAGTTAGCCTAGCTGCAATCTAGTAATTTAGTACGGATAGGGAAGTCTCTATGTGTTAAAAAAAAAAGAAAAATAATAAATATCCTTTTTGGCAAAGATATAGCTAACAGAAATAGAGGGCGCAGAAAGAACTGTTTGCTTTTACCTTTTTTACCTTATAGGAAACGCGTAACCATAACTTTAACTTTGCTCCCATCTTGAAACCCCAATCTTGCTTTTAAAAAGCCTTGAAAAAGAGGGGGCTGTAGATAATTCCCTACAACAAATAATTTCACGGGGTCTTTTCACTTTATTAAGTAAGAGCTATTTAAAACTTGTAGTTTCTACAGGAGGTATTGCCCAAATACTAGTCATTTACATTTTTAGTTACGCCCTATGGATCAATTTCATTTTATAGGTAAACAGAGAAAAGATTTTAAGTCATACGTATACTTTATAGTCTCCAAAAGAGAACTTCTTCCTAAGTTATTTAAAATAAAATTAAAATCTATGGCTAATGCTTTTACTCGTTTCGTGCGGGCCATTTTCCGCGTACTGTAAATAGTGAGTCACTCCCCTTACAAAACATATTGATACGCTAAATAAGAAGTCTACTAGAGCTAAGCAACCTGCCTTAGAAAGCCTTTAGAATTAAATAGCTACTTTTGCTCCAGATTTATATTTTATAGTAACTAGATAGTAACTAGTTTCTTTATTTAAATAATAACTCCGCACACCCTGGCCCTTTTCTATAAGAGCCCCTGCCTAAATTAATAACTTAGTAAAATGTCTCTTATAGCACGAAGCCCTAATAAGCAGTAAATCTATGCCTCTTCTTTCTATAAACATAAGTGTAATTTACCCCTTTCTCTGGAAAATATAATGTGTGAAGTGCTTCTGAAGGACAGACTATTTAATCCTGGCTATCTTGTAGTTACGCATTTAGTCAAACCGGATGCCCTTGCTATTTAATTTAATGCACCTAAATTTAGTCTATACTTATTAATATTTAAGAGAAAACGCCCGAGAGGAATATTTTTATAACAGGGGAGGGGGGGGAGAAGAACTTGCCTTTAAACGTACCTAAGAAGTATAGCTACTTGGCTCATTACTAAAAAAGTTTTTAAAAAGCGCCTATTGCATAGTACTACATAGACCCTATCCACTTTAGAAAATATAAAGATTGTCACTTGGAGACATAACCTTGTACTCACTACCACCTACTTACTTAAACTTAGAGGGGCTTTGTGTGTTCTTTCTTTATGCGCGCTTTACCCTCTTTGTTATAATACCAGATATCTAAAGCTATTACTTGTACTTGTACAGGAAGCCCCGGATACCTAGTATATCACCTAAAAGCTCTTGGTAGTAGGATGCGCTCATTTCTCTTTACTCCCCTCTTATAAAGGGTATTCTATAACCTGACCGCGGAATATTTATAGTTGTACTTAAACTGGGTGTACTAACTTGCTATAATTGCTACTGTTACTGGACTGTTACTCAATAGTAGTTGCACAAGGTATGAGAGGAAAAGGCAAAAGGACTCAATTTGGCGCACCTCTTTCATAGATAAAAAAGAGTATTTATGTAAGCGTATACTATAGCAAAGCACGATTTAATAATTTAAATATAAAGAAGTAAACCTCTATGCCTACTAAGCCTACTAATAAGGTACCTAAGAAAGTACCACTTTAAACTGCCCTCTTAGCGACGCCTTTATTATAGCTATGAATATGACTTGGGGTTAGTACTTTACTTAAATTACCCCTGGTACTTTGTGTACGTTAAGGTATTCTAAATAATTTTCTGTAAAATGCATGTGCTACGAGGGTGCTAACACCAACTCTACACCCCATTGTATATAGTAAAGGATTCTTTTAAAACTAGATAACGGGAAAATTCCTCGTGAAAGGGCAAGAACACACATTTTATTAAGCACTTATAGCTTTTCCGCTAACTCCGCAAATAAATGAATATAGTAATAAAAGAGTACTTGTCTATGAAAGTATGGGATCACTTACACCTGTAGCTAGCCTTGGCTAGAGGTAAAGCACGTATGAGATATAATTAAAGCTAGATGGTACCGTTTGCTTAGATACTAGAGCAACCCTATTTACACATGCTTTCCTCTTTTAGTATTTATTAGATAGGCTTGTTAAGTTTCCATACATATATAATGAAATCTAATGAATGAGTACTCTACAAGCAGCTAGTGCTTACCCTCTCTAAAAGAGTGACCTCTTACATGCCAAATTCTTTATATAACAGCGCTTTCTTGCTACAACTTTTTCTATAATACATACCTGGGGCAGTCCAGTTACCCTTAATAATTACCTCAGAAAGAGTCATTAATTACTTGCGCCTACAAAGATTATACTTGGAATAGTATGCTACCCTCTCCTCTGCGTGCGAAGGCGTGGAAAAGTAATTGTATAAATAACTAGGTCTACTAAGGAGTAAGGAGCATTATTGAAATATCTTTCGCCAAGTAACAAAGAAGCGCTAGAAGAGGGGTGACAGCCAAATAATTTTATACACAGTTATACATCTAAGGAGAAAAAATGGAAGCCCAAGACTTTTGCAATTAAGGTGTAATGTAATAAATATAGCGCCCTAATTTATGCAAAATAAAACGTCGCAAAGACCTACGCCAGAGCACTTCTTATATAGCACAGGATTCTTTTAAAAAGTAAAGTTAAGGAGAAATCCCCGCGCGCAGAGGGCTAAAACCGCAATCTTTTAATAAAGGAATATCGTATTTGATTAACCCCTATTATAAATTAAGCAAAGAGTAATTTAGGAGTGCACTTGCCCCTGCGCAGTTAGTGTTATAATGTTCTTGTCCCAGCTTACTTAAGTTTTAACACGCCTTAACAAATAGGCTTGTTTTCTACAAATATTTATAGTTCTTGTCTGGAAGTAGGGCCTTTATGGTAGCTCTCGATGTTACGCTCTATTATAAAAGAAAAGTTATGACTATTAGTACACAGTTCTTGGTATACCTTAAATTTAGGAAAGAGCTATAATAGTGTACTTATAAACTTTATTTAAATAAATATGTAACACGTAAAAAAAAGCGCCAGTATTCGGGCCTTACTACTACCTAAAAACTTGGAATGAGGGGGGTACTGCTTTTTTATATAAAGCAAATTAATTGGTTATGCCTTAAAAATCAAGGAGGTATTAGTAGCTCTTGCTATATGCTCTCTTGATACTAAGCGTTTCTATGGCTATGTCTTATGGTAACCCTAGTGATTAGGCCTTATTTGGTCAGCTCACTCTATAGAAATTAGTAAATCTTGTTGTATTCAGCGGGCTGCCTCCCTTAGAGATATAATTCCTTTTGCCCTAAGTTAGAGGACTAGATATTAAATAACTTATCTTTATAGATATACCTTATTATAGTAAATTATTTATAATTCTTTATTCAATTCTTTTTGCTATACTTTTATAGGATGGACCTATAGTTTATACCTACAAATTATACTCTAAAAAGGCCTTATAAACTTATAAATATGGTACTTAGAATAATATAACGCAAATAGTTTTTACTAGAATGCCATATAGTATGCTTAAGTAGATAGGTATACACTTGTTTCACGGGCAAAATTGGAGCAATAAGATTTCGTTTATTCAAAATACAAAGAGTAGGAAACGCCCACTCCAGACGCATAGTTATTTTATGGGGCTTGCTCTAGCAGCATTTCATAACTTAACAAGCATGCGCAAATAATTTTACATGGCACCTACCTGGAGTTAAAGAAGGAGTATTTTATATTAAGAGAAAACGTCATACTTAGGGCTGCAAGTTCAATCAAGTAACTTAAATTTCTTAAAGGAAAGGCTACATGAAAATGCTTTACTTCTTCTCTTAGAAATGCCTTGAATATCTCTGCTAATTTATCTTGAAACTAGTGCTAAGGCCCAGTACATTTTATTTATTATAGTAAGCTCTTCTTTATGATCAAAGCAATTGCTGCAACTGGAATACGTTGTTGGTAAGTCTATAGCTATAAGGGACTCTATGTTAATTACCCTCTTTGCTGTAGGAACTTGTTTCTTGTTTAATAATTAATAAGGGGTGGCTTGCTTCAGGCTCTATCTTCGGGGCATTCCTTGTGCTAGGGTAGCTTATACTTTTACGTCCTTGATGTACCTTTTATTTTTCTTTCTATGTTATAAGTGCGCGTTACCCTAGACTATGAAAATCTAAAATACCTCAATTACACCTAGGACTTACCTATGCAGATATACTTTATAGAAAAGCTCTTACAACTCTCCTTTCATTTTGTAACAATTAGTACATATTTTAGAGACAGACCCCTAGTTTATATTAAGCTAAAATGACTTAGAATGCGCGCTTGAAATTTCATGTAAGTTAGAATTAACAAACGCAAAGAATGTACTTTTTTATAATGCTCTCCTGTATGGTAGAGAAAAGGAGGGGCTATATATTCTCTCAACTTAGCAAGGCATAATTAATTAAAGGGAGTAATCTCACCGGCTAAAAGTGCAAACTTGAGGATTTCTAGAATAATACCTTAATCAGCTAGGCGTTGGACTCTCTTATTTATATTAAATATTTATATTATAAAATAAAAGAGTATTGGCACATACGCAATGAAGCTAACCCCTTTACCTATACCTTAATGCTACTGATGAAGATGAAAAGCCCTATTTACACAAGCTTAGTCTTTTACTTTTATATAATGACCTACTATGCTAAATTACCCATTCTTATATATTAAGCTATATGGGTAATTTAAAGTTATACTAAATTAGGCTGAGGCTCTCCTCTCCTCCCCGGGCAATACTCTTTAACTTAACATATTGGTGTGTGCTCTCTTACTAGTCCTATAATTAAATTAATGATAAACAATTACTGAGTTAACTCTCCAAGTGTTTCATAAAGCCTCTACTACTAGAACTCCTAACTGCTGCTATAGATATAGAGTATGTAAATATTTATCCATGTTTTAGAAGAAAAAAATAGAGCAAGTTCTCTAGTGAAAAGTGCAAAAGGAGTAGTTGTATGAATACGTAATCTCAAGCCTACCTGGGAAAAAGCTACATAAAATTAAAATAAATTACTTACATCATATTTAGTTTACTTCTCGGATAATTGGACATGGTACCAAAGTTACCTCAAGCCTAGTAGAGTATTTATATTAGTAAAAGGATTACTATACTCTCAGTTAGCAAGTGCTTGATATAAATCTATATTGCACTATAAATATATCTTTCTCTTAAGTTCTTAAGACAGCTCAAAGGCACCCGTCGGGGGGGTTACTTAAGCTTACTATAATAAATAATAGGTCTTCTTTACTATAATAAGGGCTTTTATTTTAAAGAACTTATATGGCTCTACTTAGAAAGCGCATGACTAGACGGCCACAAGCTATAAGGGTTTAAGTAGTAGCTTACTTATGTATTCTTTTATCTTATAGTTAATAGAATAGAAATCTGCGCGCGTTCTTAAAAATGTTTCTCGAGCTGCAGCTGGCACGAGGTAACTTTTCTATTAAATTAAGGGAGTAAAGAAACTAGTCCATACCCATTATATATATATATTATAGTCTTTATTTTATAGCAAGAACCTAATGCCGAGGGGGGGAAGATTAACTAAAAGAGAATCCGTTATTAGCATATTTTAAGACATCCCTAAGTGCCTTATACTTATATACATCTCAAGCTTTCTTTACTTCGGTTATTGGATACGCAACTCTTTGGGTATTATAGCTCTAATTTCATACATAGCCAGAGCTAGGGCTTATTCTACCAACATTTTATAGGCTAAGGGGCCTTAGAATTTATAATAACTAGAGTTTTGTATAAAAAGAATGCCGCGCGTTTAAGCCTGCGAGTTCTATTAGGTAAGGCTTTAGTACTACATTAAGTTGTGCAAGAGATAACACCCCCTTGTGCTAGGTACCCTCGTTGTTTGTGATAGTAACGATACCTTTTTTTACACCACCCGACCTTTATGCCATAGTATACTTATTAAAAAAAGAGAATGGGTTATACGGTGTTAATACTTTGTTCCCACAATTGCGCGCAGAAACTACCATTAACTTGGTGCTTAATCCCTTTCTATCTATATTGATGGCATATGACTTAATGCTCCTATGTAAGGCACGTATTTATTATTTATATAAAGTATATAAAGCTATGACTCACAACTATAATTATACTTAAGGTTGCAAAAGGTTAAGGCCTGCCCCTCAAGCTGGAAATAATGAGTAATTACTTTAGCCTTGCCCCACTGCTATAATACTATGAGAAACCCTTGTTTTATTTTAACACGGCGAGGAGGATCTGTCTAGCACGTAGCTTTATAAAATCTAGGATACAAGCCTTAACTTAAGTTGTCTTATAGTTCATAAAAGGGTAGGATCTATTATTTACAATTTATTTATTTAGGACTATAACACTTACTAAGTACTCTTGAATAATTAGAGAGGAAAGGGTGTTGGGTCTTATTAGCCTACCTTTAACGGCGCTCTATGATTCTATGATTATGTAACTCGCGCAATAGGGATACACCTCTATAATAATTATACCTGGCCTTGACAAACTAAAAGTACTCGCCTTATTTATTTATTTTTTATATAGATATTATAAGTACAAGTGCTAAACTAAAGGGTGCATGCAGTCTATACTTCTTGCTGTAATAGATACTTGATTACGAAAACTCAGTTAATGCGGGACTCTTTGCTCTATGTCTAGCTTATATCCTTCCTAAATTAAACACAAGTTGCTGCGCAAAGGAAGTGCTTAAAACCTCATGCTATATTCTGTGATAAGGAATGTATTTAATAATAAGATAAGGAATATATTAATAATATTATAACCGGCGACTACTATCTCACTATAACCTATAGCCTATAGCCACCAACCCCAAGAAAACCACTACTTCGCTAGACTCATGTTTAGTTCTCATACTTTCCGCTTAAATACGCACTAAACTAAATGAGCTAGTATTCTTGCCCTCGGTATTTGCCTATTTTATTATCTATAAGGGCTTGGGAAATATATTCAATTATACCTTATAAAACCCCGCGCTCTTGTTTACTTGCTTGCGCTATATAAAAGTGCTTTGTAAGCGAGTACCTAAAATATTATGTAGACCCCCTTATATATAGACCTTATAGAGCTGGCTGTGTTTTTTTTTAGATGTATATTTCTTAAACGTCTCGTCGTAGTTAACAGGAAATGAGAGGAAACCTAATGTTCTAGAAAGAATGCTCGTTAAAGACGACAGGGTACTTTATGTATGAATTTATGTATGAAAATAGCCCCGCCTTAGAACCTTATAACATAGCTACTAGAGCATGCATACTTTATAGGTAATAATGACAGATTATATGGGCACTGCCCCCTCTTGATTACTTTAGATTGCACATTGCACTATATAGAGTAGTATGTACTGGCCCCTTACCGCAGAATGAATAAATGAACACGAAGTTGCTTACTATCTCATAGGAAACTCTTTTTGCAGATACGCTACGATAGTGGGTAAATGTTCCAAGTAGTTGACGTTAAGGAAATAAATAGAAAACAATAACCCTTTCATACATAAATATTTCATACATAATAATTAAATACAAAAGATCAAGCACGCTGTTGATATATTCTAAACTAAAGAGAGTCCAAGATTAAGGATAGGCACATGCTATCCTCAATTATTTTAACTTATAGATTAGTTAGTCCTAGTTACTGTTAAAGGCAGAAGTACTAAATAATCCCTTAAGGTCTAGTAAATAAAAAGAACAGCCAGCCCCTATACACTATTATTTAAAAGAAAACTGCTAGGAGACAGATAAGGTGTAATGTTAAATATTTTTTAGAATTATTTTAAGGCATTATAAAGCTTTTATCTTGACTAGCAAAGCAATTTCAAGCGTGTACTCCTATCTCTCGCAAGGTAACAAACTGTAAATTATAGCACGACGGGTTTGCTAATTAAGAAGGCTATATATCTAACTGAAAGGGCTCGCTTACTGCCGGGTAAAATGAATCTATGTCTTGCTCTGTCTGGTACTATTCTGCTTTAATTTAACTTTTATATAACCAAAGCTACAAGGTCATGTTCTTATACATCTCATAGTGTGCTGGCGTACCCATATTAATTTAATGGCTAGCTAGGTTATTTCTACTTATTATTTTATTATTTCAATAGAGCTGTTTTGGAAATTATAGGATGTTAAGGAAGCCCTTGTGTATAATAGCTGCTCTTAAAAAGGTAGCGTCACCCCTCTCGAACTACTATAAGTGAGCAATCTTCTACTAGCATAGTTATGGCAAAGGCTTGTCTTGGAAATGGTGGAAAAAGCACTTCGCGCTGCTTGGGCATTCTCTGACATATATCTAGGCCTGGCTTCTCGCAGGGAAGATTATAATTACCTTATCACTATGAGAGCATAAAGGATTAGTAGCTCTTTAATGAACTAGTTAGTTACTTATAATTAATACTCGGCTTGGTGAAACTTGATTAACTATAAAGGCTCAACAGCTCCTTAGGAAAAGGTAAGCAGGATATACTTTTCTAGTAAAACAAAGGTGGTAGTAATCAATGCTTTTGTCAGCAGTTCATATATCTTAGCCCCTGTGCTAAATAATTATACCTTCTAATAAAGCTAACTGAAGGGAATAAAGTTCTTTACTTTAGTTAAAATACAAGCGCACACTCCAGCTCCAGTACGCCTCAGTCTCTAGCAAGTAAAGTAGGTCAGTTGCTGTATGACTTATGAATTATAACTAGTGTAGGAAAAGGGCCTATAGAGTATATATAATATATGTTTAAATCCTTTTTAGAATAACTCCTGTGCCCAATGGAATAAGTAGAATTGTGCCTATACAGGAAACTATATCTGACTTAGTTTACAAGAGCTCACTCCCAAGTACTTGCTATGTCTGTCTAAGAAGGATTATAGCTGGTTAATAGAAGCTTAAGTACCGCATATGCCCTATATAGAATATATAAGAAGGACGCCTGAGCCCTTTGAAAGCGCAACACTATACCTATATAATTACATGCCATATTAAACTTGCTTAGACTATCCTGCGTTACGCACACGCTTACGTTAAAGTTATTATTGGACAAATGCACCTGTAGAAATTGCTGCGCTTTAAGGGTGTCTTACTTCTTTCTTCTTAATACTAAAGGACTTCTGCCCTCTTTTTCTTTTTATTAACTATACCTCCTGGGTCTGGATGCAGTTATAGTGCTTATAGATTATAACTCAAACAGCTTAAAATCCCTTCTAGTTTAATATCAGAGAAAGTATAAGTATCTACTTTTAGCAGCGGAACATATTTCTATACATAAAGAAAGGGTAAAGCTTTAACTTATTCATAAAAACATGCTTTTAAAGGTAGGGTAAAATATTTCCAGTATGGATACTTAAAATTACTTTACGCAAATAGTTATTAATAAAGAATACACCCCCTTGTTCGGCCCGCTACTACGAAGAGGCCTATTACGCTCAAGTAAATAATATCTTTAAAAAGGATTTAAGTAATGTAATAAGAAAAAGAATTGCTAAATGGATTTTGCTTAGCCTGCAATATAAATGACTAAGGCCTGCAGCTAGCCATAATTAAATAACTTGAAAAAAGAGCACGGAAAGGAAAGACATAATTCTATGGAGCACTTTCTTTGAAATAAAAGGACATGCTCGCACAAAGGAACTAGTACTAGAGTACTTCGGTTAATTCTATGGTAACTTGTGCGTCACTACGTAACTACTAGAGGTGATAATTATTCAGCATAACTATGGGGTTATGATATGACTACGCCTACTTTACAAAAGGTTAAGGTCTGTATGAGCACCTATACCTAACTATACCTAATAAGGAGTAAGGGTTAAATAACTAAAAGGTATCTCTCAAGAGTTGATGTGAAATTATGTCTTTTAATAAAAACAGAAAGCCCATTTACTTCCGCGCATACTATAGACTTTTGCAGGACTTATCTATATCTATATATATAGTCTTCGGTGAGTAAGGCGTAACCACACAATTTGAAATATAAAAGAGTACTCAACTAGAAAAAGCTGCATAGTAACATAAATATAGGGCAGTATGGGTACGTATGTGCGAAACTCCTTGGGCACAATCTTAAAAGTATAAATAAATGTGCAATTGCCTATTATACTTCTTTATACACAGTAGTTTTTAATCTGAAATATATAATCCTTAGCTATACACTATTTGTAAAATATTAATAATGAAGGGGCAGGTAGCGGGCGCCTGCTGCCTTAAATGATTTATAATTAGTGCTTGTTCTGTGTAACTGCTATTAGAGCCTGCCTTCTCTAATAGAACCTAATCTTGGAAATAGAGACGCTATTGCTACGTATGCTGTTGTTATATACAAAAATGTAGGGTGAATCTATTAGAAAAGGGCGCCCTACTAACTCTACCTGTATTAAATAGGAAAGCTTCCTACATTGCCCAGATAATGATTAACTCCTCGCCCAATTTTTTCGTTGCTAAATAACTATCAGTATAAATAACTATCAGTAATAGTATACCTTTCTTTAATGCCTAACTAAGAGTGTAACCTAACTTTATACTAGATTTTTTTATTTTGATAGTTAGTGCCCTCTATTTCATAAGGCTTAGATTTGCGCCCTTGTAGCCGAATAAATGCAGCTCAAATTTATTTATATTATAAGCAATTAGTAGTGCTTTTGACAAAGAATAATAAGAGTAGTCTAGTAGTATTAGAAGGTTAAAAGATTATCTCCCTTAAAGCTTAAAGCAAGACTGTCTAAGCATGCGTCTTAATTACAATGACTCTGACATAAAAGGTCTTACTACTACCAAGAAAGAAGAGCTTAATTAGAGAAATTAGTTTTTCATAACCTGTCTTTCTGAGTCCTCTTCTGCGAGCTAACTATAATAATAGTCTCCTTAACTTAATAATTAAAAAATGCATTTTTTTGAGCCCTCTTATGAGCTAGAACTATTTCTTACTATAATAGATATAGATAAGGTCCTAGTATACGCAACTTCGCGGGAGGCGTCTCTTTCGAGCTTATGTACCGCGTGTGACTCGCGCAACTTACTCTGGTCAGGAGAAAGCGCGCCAGGCCGGTACAACCTAGTTATAGCTTTGTTATTTTCTTATGGTCTATATTCTCCAACTTCGAAGAGCAGTCCGATAAAGAGAGGCAGCCCCACAATCATGGAAAGAATCAGGAAGACTAGAGCTTGGGATGAGTTAAACTGACTTCTTTATGTGACAAGTTTCTGCTTAATGCCACGCGTGTTTCTTCCTTTTTATCTGGTTGAAAAGACTAAATGCCCCACCTATGGAAGCGAAGAAAAATCCTAGCCAAATCAAAGAAAGAAAGGGCAGTTTCATTACAGTTGTGTGCCAGTTTCCTGCTAGCCCAGACCCAACTGACAGGTAGAAATCAGAGATGAAGTTGGTCTGTATGGCGACTTCTGTAGTAGCGGTGCCTCCTTGAAAGGTTCTCTTTTCTGGGAAGGCGCTAAAGGCGGAGTAACTGCTTGTAGAAGGTTGGAGCTTTTCACCCTCGGCGTAGATCTGATCGGACTTTGGATAGATGAGAAAATTCCCGCAGATGGAATGAGAGTCGGGTCCGTGTAAATGATCGATGCCTCGTAAACAGCAGCGCTCTTTGCCTAGGTGTAATTCAGAGCCAAGCGGCAGACGTTGCACAAACTCTAGTCTGTTATTGGACAAGAGAGCGCCTAAGAGGAAAGCAGGGATTCCTGCATGGGATACCCTGTAAGGCTGAGAAGTTACGGGCTTACTGTCTTCTGCCGCCAATACCGCCCTGATTTTTGAGGACTGGGTCTTTTGAGATAAGAAGAAGGCGGAGAATAGGAAGAAAGATAGCGCACTACAGAAGGACTCGAAGGCGGAAAAGCCCCATAGCTGAGGAAGAAGTAAGTGTAGTGCAGGAAGAGCAAAGAATGTGAGTCGAGCGCGGTTACCCGTAATCGATATGTATTTCCCAGAATGCAAGCAGATCAGTAGCGGCAAGGCTGCAACAAAAATAGGGAGAGTCATGGCATTAGAAAAGGGAGCACCCGTAGAAACATCTCGGCCTAGAAAGCATTTCCAAAGAACAGGGGCAGCGGTGCCGCCAAGCACAATGACGAAAGTAATGAGAAAAAGGATGAGCTGTACCTGGATCATGTTGCTCCGAAAGCGATGAGTAGGAAGACCCAAGAAAAAGGGGCTGCGCGGATCAGTAGTGAGATGAACGGACAGACTATTTCGAGTGCAATTCCGTAGACACTTCTTTGTGACACTAGATGCCCTTTCGTTGGTGAAAGTGAGTTAAAGTGCGACCTAAAATCCAAGAGACGAGGACAAAAATGAGTAAAAAAAAAAGAAGATATCCTGGTATAAGTCGATAATACCTTGATCATAGTAGTTGCGGGGTCTTGAAATTCAAGTTGCCAATCTTCAGCTGCATCACAGGTGGAAAGTAAAGTCAGGATGGACATAGCTCTTTTACTGCATAAACTCTAATCGGATAAAAGACTTTGCTCTTAGGCCTTGCTCATAGAAGGGTTACTTGGTTTCGGGTCGAATAGGAAGAACTTGGATACTGCTAATTCATCATGCAAGACAGGTTTACAAAAAGCAAGGTGGTCAGCCTCACTTCCTTGTGGTTGATTACTCTACTCGTCAGATATTTCATCTCATCAGGAATCAAGATCAGAGAAGAAAGCGAAAAGCGGTCACCATATCGCCTTCTTTCCGTGTCAGGCTTTCCCTCAGATTTTACCACTGCTTGCTTTATAGTTTGCACTCTGTCTTCTTTTACACTAAAATGTATATTACTAGCTTCCATCGGTCGAAGATTGTCTCTTTATTGTACTCTACAAGTGACAAGCATCTTCCTTCTTTTAAGCAGAAAAGTATACTACTGGCTGCGCCCAAAAGAGTAGGCTAAGTAACGGGAAGGTTCAGAGCAGCTTCATAGTAAATGCAGCTTCTGGCAAATTGAGGCGCAGCAAGTCATTGAGACGAATACTTCAAGGTCCGTGTTCGCTTTGCTCCACAATTCCACAATATAATACTATAACATATATTAAATTATAACATATATTAAATTATTTTTGGTTGCCGGTAGTAAGCACTTCAGATGATTGGGGCCACTCACAATAGTTCAAGTCCAAAAGCACGCTGGCCCAAGCTCCGTCTTAAAGGGGGCGTTACTGGTACTAGCTCTTATATATATTACTAGATAAAGGCCTGGGCGGATACAGTATTACAAGACATATTTAAGTGCAACAACTAGTTAATAGAATATTCCTCTTCTCTTTTTTATGTAAAGCAAAGGTATTATTATATACCTGAAGCAACTTATTTATTTAGTATCGCAAAAGGTCCCGGTTTCTATTCTTTCTATAGTGCAGACTAATTTGATAAGAATTAATGCTTAAGATAGCGAGCAACAAGCGTAGAGACATATTTTACTATTACTATAGCTTTTAAAGCTAATATGTGCTTTTAGAAACAACCTGACTAAAACTATAATATAATAGTGAGTACTCCTTTTTTACTACTAGACCTATGCCAAGCTATAAGTGAAAGAGAGGCGTGGATATAAGCTGCCGGGAAATTTATTCCTTAGTAAGAGAGTGAGACAAGTATGCTTATGCTATCGAGTTACAGATAATTTAGTTAGTTAATTAGCACGTATGCTAAACCTTTCCCTCCTATTTAACTTAAGAAAGCCTACAAAAGTAACAAGTTCTACCTTAAAAAAATGCTCCTTCTTTAGCTGTAAGTATCCCTGTACACAATTATTTACCTGCTCTATTTCTACTACCTTTGAATATTAATTTTAGTAAGACAGGCCATTGTGGTTAATAAGAAAATCAACCTGTGCCAAGAGTGAGTAATCAACTAATAATTGTAGCTTTTAAGTAAGCAAACATAATGAACTCTAAGCGCAAATATTAATTAGCCTAAACCTTGCAGGTTATTTAAAAAGTTCCACAAGGAGCATTAATTTGCCCAAGAAGGAGGAATACGGCTAGAGTCTGCATAGCATACGGGTATTCTGCAAAATAATATATAATCTTATTTAGTAAAGATAAACTACCCGGCTCACCTTTCTTTAAGACAGTAAAAGAACCCACCTACTAGAGCTGAGCATTAAACCTCGCCGATGAATCCTTAGGAGACGCTGCAAGTCTTTTATATTCCTTTAGGGCAAGTTTTCTTATAATTATAATCTGTATGTAAACAACCTACGTATAAGGGCTTAACTTATACCTTTTATATTTTATATTTGTGTGCTTTCCGCAATCGTTGCACCTTGTCTCTCTAACATTTTGTCTAGGCGATGTGCCATTTTAGATATGAGTACCTTGCTCCTTTTGTAAAATGTAACTCCCTTCCCCAAAGCTATAAGTAATAGGTCTGTTTTGTTTAAGTAAAAAGGTGTGTACATGTCAAAATTAGCTTGACTCCAAGAGCTTTCTGTGTATTTAAAAATATAAGGTATTTCTCTTTTGTCTTTGTATTTATTATAGTCTCTTTAAAAGTTAGAGTTAAAAGTTAGAGAAGAAAAGCCGTGTTCATGGTTCATGAGAGCGCAACGCTAAGGGTTTAAAATTTTTATAAGATGCGGGGTTTACAAAGATCCTCGGGACCAATGCTAAGAGGGCAAACTTATATAAGAAAGAATTCGTTTAAAATGCAAACATAGGAAAACTACCTGCGGCTGACCAAGGGCACAGTACTTTATTAAGCGAATACTGGGCTATAATACTTCCCCTACTTACCTGCTTAGATGGAGCCATATTATAGCGCAACAATTATAGCGTAGGATTAGTCACAACAAGATTTTAGAGTCAAAAGAGAGCGAAAGCGTGCTTGCCTAACAACTAGTTTTAGATCTTTCATAAGTTAAGAAGATATATTCGCGAGCACACCCTAGATATTATACCAAATCACTGGCTTTAATATCTTAAACCAAAGAATGCATTAGTCCTTATTACCAAGTATAGGCCTTTCTATTGTACTATATAGTATGCGCGAATAATTTTCTACTACCTGTTAGGTATGTACTTGAACTCTCTACGCACTGTGTTATACAAACTTAATTAAAAAAAAGAAGTGCCTGTGCTTTGAACTTCTTGCAGGCGCGTGTTTTCCTATAGATTAATTTTAAATGATTTACTAAGAGAAATGCAGTCTGTGTTGGTATTTGCGCGTAGATTTAACTTTCTAATTTAGTCTAATAGAAGTCTCACTTTAACATACTTGGCAGGATGCAGCCCCCTTAGAATGAATAAGATCTCCACTAAACTTTGCTAAATAAATACAGGAGGTCTTCTGTAGTGGGCATATTTCTTTTGGCCTAGCACAAGGAGTGTCAAGAATACCTAGTTATAGTAATTATAGCTTAATAAATACAAAGGCAGATACAGCATATCTTGGAACGGTGACTTATCTAGTAAAAGTGTGACTAAATTGATAGCCTACTTATACCATACATTCCTGC
>JAYMST010000041.1:0-20869 GCA_036897805.1 Plantago tenuiflora | reverse complement strand
GAAGAAGAAACTACGTAAGTGAATGAAGTTCTATTGAACATATTGTACCTTAAACCGACACTGGTGAACAGGTAGAGCAGAGACGGAAGTCGGTCATAGTGATTTGGGTCTTTGCTGCTCAGCGGAGCAAGGGTACTTCGGGGATAACAAAACCTATGACTCCTAAGAACTCAGATCAACGGAATCGGCTGACACTTGGTGCCAACTCATCACATACTAGAGTCGTACTAAGCCTTGTATTCAATGTGCCTTCATCCTACTAGTACAGGGAGGGGGAATGCTAGCTAGATGCCTAACACACGAAAGCTGAGCGTAGTACATGCAATCTATCTAACTAAAGAACTAGGTTACAAGTGGGGCACAATACGTAGGAATCTGCTACAGTTCGTATACAGGTCCTGGATAGATACTAGAAAGCTGGCATGTATTGTTTGATAACCCTATGGAGTATTAGGTAGTTGGTCTAGTAAAGGCGGACCAAGCCGATAATGCTTGGCGGAGCTACACCGGAAAGGTACTGCTAAATACTTCCTGTGTGAGTGTAGTAGAGTTAACAGGGTTAGAGACCTCGGGTGTTTCTGCAACAGTACTCAAAAGGGAAAACAAAGTAGCCCCTGTTCTGTTACTGGCAGAAGCTTGCATGCAAAGACTTAAGCGCCCCGTAGTCTGGGGCAAGTGTTCATAGGAGGCTTGGATAGTCACTACGTAAACGATAGGTGCCACAGTTGGTCGTCATAAAGTCTTTCAGAAAGCTGTATGTGATAAAAGTTGCGCATACAGTTTGGAGGGAGGTGAGTCATAAGAGACAAGAGCCTACCCTATTTGTTCTATGGTCTATGGTTCCGCGGGAGCTACTCATTTGGATCAATTGGCCAAGATCTTCTCAGAACTCGCAGTCACCGAAATGTCTAGTACACAACCCAACGGTCTTCTCAGGGGCTTTCTCTTTATCCATTGACACAGCACGGCCTGGTGCAGGACACTTTCTGTATCTTCTTTAGTCTAAGCCCTGTAAGAATTCATTGTTAGCTTATAAAGGGCTTTTGCAAATAAATAGTCATAGCCTCCTGTCTATTATTATATTAGAGCATGCCATAGAGTATGCCTTTTAATTTATGAAATATACGCGCGTATGTTAGCATATGTAGACAAAGGAATTAATCCAAGCTTAAGTTAAGAAGGAGGCTCGTCTATATCTTGCTTGGAAGGGGCAGTACCTCCCATCCTGTTTATTGCACAAGTACCTTTACAAAAAAAGCAGCGCGCCGTGTACCTATAATAGAGTAATCTAGTTATGAACTTAAGCAAAAGAGAGAACACTCTCTTATTTAAAAATGATAACATACTAGTTACAGTTACTGCACATCTTATAGTGGCAAAGCCCTTTATTGTATAATTTCTATACTTAATAGAAGATTCTTTTTCTTTAATTATATGGCAAATGCATAGTTGCTATAAATACCCATTACTTTATTAAGAGAATATACGGAGTTCTTAGTAAATAAATCTAAGAGCGCATACCCTTTAGTATACTTGAGTCGCCTAACAAGAGAAGAAAATGCCTTCCTGAAAACTGAAAAGTATTGCGTAAGATATCCAAAAGTACCCTAGATTCTATAAATGAAGAGGTTGAAAAAGGCAAAAGCAAGATATATACCCATTTTATATTCTAAAAATTCTAAAAGTGCCTCCGTAATTGATTGCGCAGAAACAAGAACAAGAAAAGTAGGTTTATTATTATGGTAATTACAGTATCTCACACAGGGGCCCACCCCTAGATTTCAATATTAAATATAGAGTGCTTCTTAGTGGGTAAAAGCTAAAAGAAATACTCAGCGCTAATTGAAACTACGGGGGGGGCAGAATATATAGTGAAGCATACTAGAATGGCAAAAAGAGGAAGCCCTTACGCTTGGTTAACTAGAGGACTTAACTGTAGTTGGGACTATAAAATAGGTACATACAGATAATATTCATAAATTTGCTGCGTGAGTACTATAACAAATAATAGCACTTTAAGGAAAAAGAATGTTAGTGACCTAGCTATAAATTGTAGCTTATAAAGAGCCAATAAGTCTTAACCACAAGTTTGCGCAAAGTTATACCCTATATATACCCAGGGTAAAAGGATACCCTGCCTTTGTCTTTAATGTAGTCCGTAAAGGCTACATAGTATGCTTACACTATAGTACCCGAGTTTGCCCTTCTCGTGAGTAGTAAATAATTATAGTTATTATGTGATATGTAGGAAAATATTTAATACGGAATTTGTATATTTATTTATTTATTGGTGAATAATTACGCATAATAAAAGGAGTGTACATATAATCTCTAGGCAATTTTATACAAAGCTTGTTAGATAAGCTCTTCTAAATCTAAATATAGTATACCCTTTTCCATTAGGTGTTATGGCAGGTGTGTAAAGCGCAGATGTTCCCTATCTTTATACTCCTATATAAGTGCGTATTCCAGAGCTATTTAGATCAGATACATTTATGTACAGAAGTGAAGTATAGGGAGCACCTGCGTACCTTTACAAAGACAAAAGAAGGTTTTGACCTAAATATCTCTATCTGATCTAAAGGGCCTGGGGAAAGAAAGAGTAGTCCGCGAAGGTAATGAACTATAAACAGCTCTAATAGGGGTTTAGATAAGAGTACATCCCTCTCATAATCTTTAAGTTATATTAAGTAACAGACTTTACAAAAGTACTCACTCACTAAGAGAGCAAGCCTAAATACCAATTACCCGCTAGATCAGAGAATCCTAGATCAGCTGGGACATTTTAGAGCTTACTGCTAGACAGCAAGTGCTTCCTAGAAAAGAACAAGCGATATGTTTCAAAAAGGTTTTTTTCTAGAGAAAGGAAAGGTGCGAAGTTTTGTTAAGAAAAGGCCTAGCGAAGACTCTCTTGTTCTAACCAAGTTATTTAAGATAATAAATTCTTAAAGGTCCATTTGGATAAAACCCTAAGTTATAAAGGGAAAGCAGTCAACTACTCTACCTAGGAAATATAACCTGCCCTTAACAAAGTGCCCTGACTTACTTAATAACTAGGTCTTATATAGAAGTAGCTTGCCCCATAACAAAGTGTTATTAACTACAAAAACTATCTTAAGCAGTACTTAAAATTAAAGAGGGATTAGCTTGAACTTTAAATAATTATAATATAATAGGTGTCAAGGTGTAACTTATCCAGTAAATAAAGTAGGCTCTCTTTCTAGCTTAATTCTATTTACTATATCTTTTGAATACTTATAAAAAGCTTTCACTCCTGCAATTGTCCCTACTAAGAATGCGCACTACTATGGTCTTTAGCATGTAATTAGTATATAAACATATCACTAAGCTAACGCACGCGGGACCTTTAATTTATGTATGAAGGCCTATAGTCAGTGAATGCTTTTCTTAAAGTCCTAGAGAATTATATTACCTTTTATAACAATTAAACAAGAGGGATTATATTATAACTTTAGCTAGCTCTTTTAGGCAAGTAGGCAAGGCGCCCTTTTGGAACACGTGTGCTATTTTATAAACTATGCTTTCGCAGCGTTAGATATTCTAGCCTAATTAATTCCAACAGGAAGCGTACTGAGTAGAGGCTTTGATAGGAAATAATATCCAGTGCGCATAATATAAAGTACATAAGGAACCAATTCTAGCCATATACTTATACCACAAAGAATTCATTTAAATAGGTAAGTAGGAAATCGCCCGCAAGAGCTAAGAACTTAATTTTCTCTTTTGCACAAGAATGTACGTAGATATAGGGTACACGACTCCTCTTTAAAATTCTATCCATTTTATTAAACACCGTACCTGATAATTGAGATAGAAAGTACTTCTCATTAGCACTAGGAAAGTCGAAAGTACAGACATGGTTCTTTTACCAAGTGTTAAATACCTAAGCTTTATGATAGAAATATAATTGGGCCCTATATGTATGAAACTAGAGTACGGGATAATACCATAAGTTAAAAAGTATACTAGTTGCTTTGTAGAACACGCCAAAAAAGCTTCTAAGGTTAAATATACGCAAAAATAATTTCATAGGTAAAACTAAAGGAGTTGCTGCTAAGAAATAATTGGTTGGTTCCGGGGCGTTCCCTCGCTTTGTATTAGGTAATCGAGGTTACATTTCATGATAAAAGCTTTGGTATACTGCTATCTAGATAGTTCCCTTATAATTAAGTGATTAATAGCGTACGCTTACTTCTTGTCTTTGCCCTCTACTTGTTATGCATACTCTCTATTTTATGCACGCCAATACTCTTTATTTTCTAGTGCCAGGTTAAGATTACATATTTTAACTGCGGCCCTTTTATTTTATTATTTACTCAGCGCTAAGAAAAGTTGCACTTGGTAATACCCCTTGCATGCTTTTAATTATTATTAACTATCATGTTATGGTGCACAAGTTATCGGGGGCTTTTACATATAAATTAATTGTCTATCATAAGAAAGGGCATACTCCTTTGAGAACTGGAAAGATACAAACAGCTTCTACGCTTAGGTGCATTAGATACTACTAAGATAACAACAAAGTAGGGTTAATAATATACAAAGATTAAGGGCTCTAAAGTACTCTCATAAGCGATTGCCTTGGGCGTGATTGATCTAAAATGTGTGCTTGAGAATTCATGTAGGGGTACTTATAATTATATAATAGAGATTTTGTAGGTATAAATGCAGCTAATACTCCTTGTCCCACTACGCACCACCAACTGATTAATATGTAATATTTCTATACTTAAGCTAACTCAACAGGCCTTGCTTCTTTAAAAGATGTTTATAGATTAAATATGTGATATGTGCCCCTTTTGCGCCGGCAATTACCTAATATTTGTATGTATTATAGAATGACTTAAGTACTCTTACCTTAATTATATATCTACCCTCTTCCTGGGCGCAGGGGCTTTACTGAATTTAGAGTTAAAAAAAGAGGGCCTTTACTTTAGTAAACGAAAACTGGAG
The DNA here is from genome assembly GCA_036897805.1 of Plantago tenuiflora. Lineage (NCBI taxonomy): Eukaryota > Viridiplantae > Streptophyta > Magnoliopsida > Lamiales > Plantaginaceae > Plantago > Plantago tenuiflora. Next base: position 15,895 of record JAYMST010000041.1, on the reverse strand, counting down.
AAGCGGTACTATTACTCTAAGACAGCGCTTTGGTTATGGCTTGGAACACCATAATTAAACTAAAGAAATAAGTTTATTATCACTTTATTAATAAGGAATATTTGACCTGGCCGGCTATGATAGCTAAGTTAGAAGTAAAGGAAGCTACATGCGCCTACTCCCTTATATCTCTCTACGATAAATTATGTTACCACTATTATGATGAATCTCTGTAAGAAAAGAAGTCAGGTGCTAGGATTACTCTCTACTTAATTAAAAATCTCTTGTTAGTGGAAAAAATAAAAAATATACCAGGCTTAAGCAAACCATTATTAGCCCTATCCTACGGCAGTGCGCCCAAAATCTATGCACGTTAACCCTTATCAAATAATTATATACCCAGTAAAGTTAGAGCTGCTGTTAGTCCAAATACAAAATAAATTACCCTATGAACTATATTTTCAAGAACAAGCAGTGCCAAGAAAGATAATTATATGGATCAGTTAGTAAAGAGCACAGAAATACCCGCGCTAAAACTTAAGTATAATAAATATAAAGTGAAAGTTGTGCATTCGCTATTATTTATTTAATAAGTGGATTTATTTTACATGGACAGAAGAAATATTTATTAATACAAAGTGCGTTTAAAAGCACCGCAAGAAGTATCCCTCACAAGACTCGAAAAGACGTTTTCTAAGATTTATATTGTGTAAAAGTTATAGGTTACAAATATAATTTGGTAATAGGGGCATAGCATATAATTTACTGGGGAAATGCCTCGGGCACATAGGACAAGGCAAAATTGTAGATTTTAAAGCAAATAAGATCTCTAACTCTAAAATATACTTAAATGAACTGTGGTAATATGGAACTACTAGATTTGGCAAACCTATGAATTTACAATACAAATTATATAGATAAAAGCTGCTGGGCGCTCTGGTGCCAAAACTACTTTAAACGCCTACTTGTATATGCTTCTTCTAGAAAGCTATGGCCTATAGAGTAATTATTTATATCTGAATCTGACGTAACTTGAAAGTTTGCCACATACAGTATTTAAATATGTTGATGTATCATTAGTGCAGGAGCGGGCCAGTTATACTATGTAAAAGAGAGATCTTATTATAATTATCAGAAAGGCTTATTAAAGGGCAATTATAAGCCTATATTAAAGCAATTTAAATGCATAAAGAGAGCTCACTATAATACATACTGGGGCCATGTAATAATTATTAAGGCAAAAGCATAAGTATACAGGTACTCATAAATATACAGAAGCAAAGAGATCTCTTGGGAAATAATGTCGCGCCATAGTACTAGCTTATAATAGAAAAGAATAGAAAAGTAATTTTTTTAAGTGCAAGGAAGATCTTGTACCTGGAAACAGCTAATTATTTTCTAAAGGAAGAGTTCACATAAGTAAAGAGATATCTTGTACTTGAAAGTTTGTCATGACTACTAGACTTAATGCTAAATAATAGAAGGCAGTATACTTGGTTAACTTGCCTAATCCAATGGATGCTTTTCTTTTCAAGGCTTTACTGCATAGCTATAACTCTCAGGGTCTCTTAATAAGATAACTGGCTAATAATAGACCTTGCCTAAGGCATAACAATACCCCAAGATTAATTCGACTAAAACCTTAAATTTCTTGTCATACTTTTAAAGCACTTTATGCACAAGCTTAGAATGTTTTCTTATTATTTAAATACAAAAAACAGCTCAAGCAAGAACTTATAGGACACGTATTTATTAATATCATATTTATTAAATTTATAAAAAAATATATATAAGACAAAAGCGTAGAGCAGTGGCCTATATCTCTATAAGCAGACTTGTAGTAGTTGTAAGTTATTGGCAGTTACCCTTCTTCCACAAGCGCACATAACATAGTACAAAAAAGGGAAAGAAAAGGCTATTAATATACCCTAAATTACATCATTTTTACAAGAGCTCTAGGACCAAATTTAGTGCTGGCTATGTAATATTAGATTATACGTGCATCTTTAAGCCACCCCTAATTTTACTTAATGAATAACTACTATAAAATATATTTGAGAGCCTAGCCTACTGCGCCAGCATCTTTTAAAGAGAATTTACTACTACAGCAAGAGTAAATAAAACTTTAAAAGATACAGACAAGAGTGTACCTAAATAATTTCAGGTACAGATATACCCCGATTCTATTTTATGAAGACTTAGTGCAAATAAGCGCGGTAGTATAGGACACTTCTCTATAAGACACTTCTCCTTATAATGAAGTTATTTAAGATAGGGATAATTTATTGAGTATGCCAGCAGTGCTGTCTTTAGAGGATTTAGAGGATAATACCTTGTTGAGCTATGTACTACTTTTGCGTATGGAATGGGGCGCTTTAGTATACTTTTTCATCGCTAAGCTATTAAATTTCCAAGTATATAATCCTCGCGCTATTTTGTATATATTTTTATAAGTTAAGTACATAAAGCTAATTATAGTTATATTATTCCCACCTATAGAGGTTCCTTGTAGTTGTTGGCTAAGCAGACGACTTGTATAATATAAGATAAGGGCTCATTTTGATGAATCTTTAATACTTCGACTTAGTGTTTTACTTAGTACTTATGCTTTAAGGAACTACCAATACTCCCTATACTCCTAGCTCTTTAGGTCCTGCTTTTATTTAATAAGTATAGTATAACTGTGGACCTATGATCATAAAAATGCTGCTCTTGGTACAGCCTACTATCTATTATCTATGCACTGTCTGCTATAATTTAGGTACATCCCATCCCCTAATTATAGGTAATAAATAACTGCCTCCATCAGCAACTTGTCTTATCTCAAAGTAAATATACTTAACTTAAATAAAAAAGGGCACGAATATAGGAGTACACACGCTCGCCCCTCTAGTCTTGAGTAAAAAAAATAGAGCAAGTAATGTAATTATAATTTATAGGTGCTAAGCTAAGCTAAGCCTAGAGCGCATAATTAGAGAAAAGAACAACTACCTTAAATTAAAGCAAATAGAGTCGTGCATGCTTACCTAGAGAATTGTACGGGCTAACCTCTAAAACAATAAAGCTAAAGAAACGGCGCTTAATAAAGGCCTCGCTGCTGGCGATTACTGTGTGAATTAATTAGTATACTTCTTTATCGGTCAGCTTAGCATTTTGGATTCTTTAGAGATAGCTTACAAGGTCTACTTTATTAATTTCATAGAAATGACTTGGAGCATGACTTTATGTATACCTGCCCAAGCCCCTAGTACTAATTATTTATTTATTTTATGTGGAACAAATCAGTTATTGCATTATAAGAGAAATGTAATGTAGAAGATTTAAAACAGGAGCTATATTTATAAACTACGCTTTAGAGAAGGAGAGTCTTTGTTTTGTAGTTACTGCCCCTCACCAGTATTGTTCTTTGGTATGTTTTATTTCAGCTTAGAAAGATGTTTTTTTAATTTTAATACATGCCCTAACTTAAGACTTGTGTTTTGCTACAATTCCAACGAGGGATATGGATATAGTATAGCTCTTATCTGATGGTTATTTATATTTTTACTAGAGTAGCCCCTATTTATGCAACGCAAATATCTGTGATTAGGATTACTTTCTAGGCAATGACAAGACAGCACCCAATTTTATAGAAGACATAAGGGTAACAAAGCATTTATTGATAAGGAAGCGTATTATAGCCCCACACTAAATTATAATTTCTTAAGAAAGGGCGTGAGCTATGAAGAAGATGTATGTCTAAAGTAGTCTCTAGAAATGCCCAACCTTTAAGAGTGCCAGAATTAAATTACACCTATTAGTAGTACATAAAGCAATAACCTCTCAAGAAGCACAAACAAAACAAACGCCTTACTTTACGCAAGCATACATATGCCTATAACTTTTATACTTGTCATAAAAGTATTTATTATAGCTTACCTACCCAGACGTCTCTTTAGATGTCATAATTAAAGATGAAGTACCCTGCCTTGTTAAGTACATAGAAAATAAACTATCGACAGGTAATTAAGGCCTTATTTGTTTTGTTCTGAAAATGATTTTAGGGGGAGAAGCTTGAGTACTCGCCCCCATCTAGAGAATGCCTTTAAGGTAGCTTACTAAGAAATACTATATGGCTTCCCTTGCTTGATAAAGGTTTCGTAGATAATATCTTTTATTTAATTAAGTTACTGCGCCCCCATTAACTCTTGTAATAGTAGATTTTAAATGCAGCAGTAAATATAAGCATGAAGGACTAAATAATGGACGACTTCAGTTCTCTCTAACCAAGCAAGTATCGAGGGCATTTCCTGTGCTATACAAAGTTTAAAAGCTACTCTAATTGCTGCGAATTTACTAAAATACCCGTGACTATAACACGAGTATCTGCAAAGCCTTTATTTGAAATAGTATGTTACCTTATTGTTGCCTTATTAGGTTGTAAAATAAATTATAAAAATAATTGGTCTTGATGCGCGCAATAAAGAATAAGATATATCCTACCTCAGAAAGAGTTATTCTCCAGAAATACTTAATTAAATTTAACAAAGAAATAGTGTAATTTCTATCAGCACGTACTGTAACGACATATTATATATATTATATTGCTTTTAGAGAATACAGAAGGTGCTCGCTTAGCATAAGTATGATCTGGTCTATTACTCCTTATTTTATAAGCTAACAAATTCATTTAATTACTTTTGTATAGGGAGGTACCTGACTTCAATAAAGGGGGACACTTGGTATAAAAGAAGAATTACATAGTTCTAGCTTGTCCCTATTAGTATATTACTAAGTAAGCCCCCTGCTACCTCTTTCCACTCCTTTATAGACGTTATTATTTCGTCCTTCATGCCAAAAGCTTTAAGAGACTACTAGACTATTCTTATTATCTGCATTCATTGTGAAGAGGAGTATGCTTACTTAGTAAAATAATTTTATAGTGGGCTGCTTACTGCAGAAAGGGGGGGGTGCTGTTATTACGGATTATTTATAGCTATGCTATGTCTGCAGGCCTTCTTAAGCCCAGAATTTAGCGATAAATGCCACTACCATTCTTTTAGAAAATAAATTGCTTTTATCTTAAGAGGTGCCCTTCTAGTAAACTAGCTTTAATTATTGCCTGTTGTAATTCGTTATTATGGATAATATAATACCCTAAAGAGAGGGCTCTCCACATGTACTGCGATCCTATATTGCCAAGTAAATATACATTCCTCTGGTGGGAAGGATTAAGAATAGATGCTTATTATGCTAGTATTTTGGGATAACTGCACCCCACTTTGACCTGTTCTTTTTTTCTTTAGTGTACAAATACCTAGACATAATTAACTAGAATTTCATGCTTTAACTTTACTAGTCTATATAAAGCGGAATCTTCTAACAGTGTCTTGTGTAAGGGCACTCATTTACTTACAAGGGATACGTGCTCTTGAATAGTGGGCATTTCGTAGGCTACAACTTAAGTATTTGGGACTGCCTCCCAGGTAATATCTATAAGGGTAAAAGACCTAAACTATAACGCAAGCGCGGAGCTATAAGAGGAATACTGCCCCTTATTTTGCTAAGACCTTACTTGCCCGAAGCATTCCTATATAACTATGTACTATACGGAGAGAGCTGTTAAGAAGTGTATCTATAAATTAAAGCACCTATAATATCTTGACCTACCAGCTACTGATAAAAGAATCCTGACATCTTAAATATAAAATAGCATATAAATATTTCAAAGTTCTAGGCAGGAAACACAATAAGATAGTAAGGGCTTGAAAACACCCAGTTAGCAAAAAAAATATATATATATTAATTATAAGATCGGTCCTGCACTTTTATGTACCAGTATGCTTGTAAAAGGACTTCGCCTATACTTATGGTGTTATATACGCAAGCCCTTTGCTAATTACTAATTAATACCTAAAAGTAAAGAAAGCAGTGTTAGTTTATATACACCTGCGCAAGATCACTCTTTGAGAGCAGCCCCTTCTGTATCATGAACTTCCTACTAGAATTACTTAAGTACTCACCCTTTAGCCAAATGTTTTGTTTCATTATGATTATTAAGCAACAGCATCGTCCCCAAATATAAATATCTAAATGAAAGTGAAATAGTAGTAGTAGGCCTATTTTATGCAAACTTTGTGGGCTTGAATGTGTCTAAATAATTTCGTGTGCACCTGAAGGGAGCCCCATAAAACCAAAGACTCGGTGGAGTAGATTCTAGTAAGTTCTTGTCTTTATTATCAGACTTGAGCCTGGCTTAATTACGCGATTTAACAAAAGGGCTAGTCTTGTACTAGGGCAAGAATATAGTGAGAGCATACCCTAAGGACATAATGCAGATTTTTAAGTACAGGTAATTATACATAGGGAGGTACATGCACTAAAAAAAAAATAGATTTCTTATTAATAGCATTTATTAGATATAAACTTGGGGGGCATATCATAGACTAGAGTATCTAATAACCAAGGCTTATCTTATATTTTATACATGAAGTTACTGTCTTTATTAAAAGACTATGTGATTGCCCCGCAGCTTGTCCTTGTTAAGACGATAAAATACTGCCTTAGGCTTTGGCGCGTCCTTTTATAAATAACTACAGCTTTTACTATAGTTGGGCTGAAAAATAAAGATCTAAATAATGCAGAATTATAGTAGAACCCCTATTTACAATTATAGATGTACAAGCACAAAGTTGCCTTAGTTTTCTTAATAATAAAGACCTTAGAGTACGCTGGAAGAAGGACCCTTTTTTTATTAACACCTTTAATCAGGACTTAGAAAAGAATTAATACTTGTATCTTAATATCGCTTTATACTTTGAAAAGACGGCGCGAGAGTGTACTAAAATAATGATGCCTTCTTATATATATGACCTAAGCTAATTTTAGAGCGTATTGCCTTATGAGAAATTGAGATATTATATAAACAAAATAGTAAAGAATCACTCCATGCCTTTAATAAAAGAGAAGACCTGCTTGTTAATCAGTATGGGATATTCCTTTACTGGTTACTCCCTAAACTTTGGCTTGTATAAGTGAACAATTTATAGTTATAGTTTTTTGTCAAGAGTACCCTTTTGGTAACTATAGTGAAAGCATAGAGTGCCTTTAAATGACTTATATCTACTTGCGCTGCACACTCTTGTTATAGACGCGTATTTTCCCTAACTACTAGTTATGTCCCAGTGTTTGTTACAGCATTAGCTTTATAACAGCTCTTTGCCCTAACATACTTCTTGGAAATACAAAAACTACCCTAGAGAATACTGCACTTTTCCTCAGTGCTTTTATTATAATTTTAAGTGGTCTTACCGTAGTTAATATAGCATACCTATCTATCATAAAGAGGAACAGTCTCTGCGTGCGCTTTACATAGACAAAATCCTTGTTCTTTAGTTTCATGTAACCCTCAAAATTATTTAAAATACATCCACAAAGCTAAAATATATCGTTGCTGTACGTCCTGCTCCATTAGTAGGGTAATATTTATTATTTAGTTGAGACGATTATGATTATAAACATATCAGCGCTCAAGACCGTCAGAATAATTATAGGTTATAAGACACGTAAAGACATAACCAAGTCTACCTTTAGGGCCCAAATTCTTCGAGGCCAAGATATAAGTTTTATAAAATATCAAATGCTTCTTAAGTAGATAGGTAGCCTGTTATTTTTCTGAATAATATATTTCTAAAAAAAAATATGTTTATTTTGGGGCATAGTATTGGGGCCTTATTACATTTTCTTCTTGTAATGTAAAGCTTGTATTAATAAATACCTACGGGTGTAATTACCTATTTCCATTTTTAAAGATTCTGCCTTAACTTCTTAACTTAATAAATACGCGCGTAGAGTTGGTCCTAGCATCTTTGAGATTATACATTTTAGTAGGTTTTATAGGTCCAGAGTACGTAATTGTCAAGCACTATTATATAGTTATTATATAGTATAATAGTGCTTGCATTTCCAGTAAGTTCTAGGCCTAAAATAAAATATAGAATCGCATATATGAAGGTGTATGCTCTCTAGTTAATTCCATTATTCTCTTTTAAGTGAGGGGACAGGCAAGTCATGTCTTATAGAAAAGGTAAAAGTCGTTTATGTCAGTAATTGCACTTAATAAAAGACCCATAAAAGTAGTCAAGTGAAAGTTTCAGTTCAGTAAATACGGGCGTAAATCAGTACTTAAAAGGATTGTCCAAGATATTATGTAGGGCTTTCGCTATAAGGGTAACTTGAATGTGCTTAAGCTTCTATTAATAAAGAATTGCAGTAAAGGGCCAAATATGCTTGATTATTCAGGGCTGTACTTACTAAGCTCTAAGCTATAATTACCAATCCTTGCCTTTTATGAAGGGGGCTAGTTACAAAATATGCGCAGCACTGGTTGAGCATACACGAGTTTTTATAATGTGGGGCACTTTTACACTTTACGCATTTATACTTCTCTCGCTTAGAATATATTCAGCATAGCATAAAGGGCAGTAGTATAGTGCAGACCTATAAAGGAAGGCAAAAGCATATCTCTTTTAGAAAGCAAGTACAAATCTTAATGGCTTAGAGATGAATAAGGAAACACTCTATTATTTGTAGCTATTTCTATAGGTAACACAAAATTCTCTTATACAAAAGTTCATTATTTAAATAAAAAAATTTGCTGGCTTATAAAATCCTCGTTCTTTAGTTATAAGTACCCCCATACACTAAAATAATTAAGTGCATTTATTTATAAGTTTAAAATATGCGGTTATATTGCGTCCACCTATACTTGGCACCCTACTTTCTAATATTTGCCTATACAACCCGCAGGAGTAGACATTAAGTTGTGCCTTACAGAATCCCTTTTCTTTGCGAGCAAGTACCTATCTAGCGAAAAATAATTTAGTGCACCTAAAGACTTAAGCTATGCCGTTATAATTCCCGAGTACACTTATTTATTTATAAGGGAGCTTGGGACTACGCTATAATATGAAACTATTAGGGGCATACTAAAAGATTAAAGTATGCATTTCTGTAAGGTAAGCTAGAGAGAATCTCTTTACCATATCATAAAAGAAGGAAAATAATAAATTTCTACTAGGGCACATTAAAATATAATCCTTTGTTAAGTGAGTGTCTTTTCTAGCATAATTAAAATATGATTAAGTCTCAAGTATAAAAGAAGTTAGAGCGCGCTATTCCCAAAGTCTTAGGTATTTATCTCCAGTGTTTTAGAAATATTAATAGTACTTAAAGTATAACAAGTAGAGTAGTATACATAGGTGTGCAAAGGGTTCATTACACAAGATTTTAGGTTAAGTATTAACTGATAAGTATGTTATAAAGATAAGGGGGCTAGCTTCGGTTAGGATAGAGTAATAAGTTTAGCTCTGTCTAGGCACTTGGTGGGGCCTATCAGGGGAGTTAATGGATTTATAAGGCATAGTAGAGCAGTACTTTAGATTAGTCATTTACTAATAGGCTTTAATTAAATAAAGGTGACACTTATATATTGTGTGCATGTTAACTACAATTAATAGAGCGGGACATATTCTATCAGGGAAGCCTTTAAGTATACAATCGCACTAGAGCGCAGAGATCAGTCACAGAAGTACGAGTAAGTAATCGTTATTTATAAAGTACAGGAAAGATAAGTACTTGGCCTAATTATTTTTTATTTTTTTATAGGCTCAGGTATAGCTAGACATAAAAGGCATCTCCTAGAACAGGCAAATCTACCTAAGTCATAATTTAAGCATCTATATCAGTACTTGAACTTGAGGGCCTAACACATATCCACATATCACGCAGGGTTAACTATATAAATTAATAGGGCATAGCGTATACTATATTAAGAGAACTAAGACATATTAAAGCGTAAGGTGTATGTCATATTATAATAGGTTCAATAGGGTTAGCTCCATAAGCAGAAGGCGTAGGTATTTATAGGAAAAGACCAATTAAGTCATAATTAAGTATTTCTCACGGCAGCGACGGCAATCTCCTAAAAGAAGCGAGTAGTATTTAAACACTGGTAGGGGCGAGGCACTGCAAACTATTAAGTACTATGAGCTTCCTATTATTGAGTACAAATATGCCTGTGTATTAATTAGCTATGACAAAGTATTTAGGTATCTTGCGCCTGATATCAGGTCCTCATAAGTTGTGTAAAAGCCCGACTATAATTTTACACTATACAAGTATCCTTTTTCAGTTTCAGTCAAAGAGGCCATAGAGCTCTCGTTACGTTATTAAATAATCATTAATCTCCTAAAGGAGGCGCCGAGGGGGCATATTACCCAGAAGCCTATAATAGAGGCTATTTCTTATGTAGTAAGGGTGACTGAGTGGAGCATTAAACTTATACTTTATTATAATATACTAAATGTAAAATATTAGGCTTATAATACTATAATACTAAGGGGCTAGTGTAAGTTAGCCAAGAGCATCTATAGCCAGGCATCCTTTTTATATGCTCACGCCGATATAAACTCAAAGAATTTAATTCTAATAGAGCATAACAAATACTATATTTGATATATAAAACCTTGCGTCACTCGTGATCTCCTCTCTCCTATCTTATCCGTTTAAAAGAATTTCTTGTTATAACAGCACTAGGAGCCGGTTTATTACGCTTTCATTTTCTTAAAAATATAATTAATGCTATAAAGATATAAGAGTCTGTCCTTCCTAACGAATCAAAGGGGCTTAATAATCAATACACTTATAAATCTAATACAACTATTGTCGTTGGGGGGACGTATTAACTACGCAGTACTTCGGCTTGGAAACTGTTCTCTAGTATGAGCCGTATTATAATTATAAGAGTTATCATAAAGCTAAGTTATTAATTATGCAATATTTTCTTAAAAAAGATGTATGTTCTTGACTAGCTATGATTTTTATATTTACGCCCTCTTACGTATTTTCTCTAAATAAAATAAATATAAGAAATAATCAAAGTATAATTTAATTGTTTTTAAACTAGAGTACAGAAAGGAAATCTTCTATAAAACATGAACTTACCCAAGGCTAATAATATGGGGTAGGCATGCCCGAGGTAATAGCTATTAAACAACAAGGTATTAAGCTTTTCGGCCATTAATTGCTCCAGGCGCCCATGCACATTATGTTAAGCTATACTTTTTCTCTTATTGTGAAGTCCCTTCAACTATAATTATTTAAGTGCACCTGCAAGCCTATGCTTTATTATGAATTATGAAAAAAAGGTACGCCGTATAGAATACTAAAGGGCGTTGGGGCTTACTTCCCTAGAACAAACATTAGAGCATTTATTAGGTAAGAAAGAGCAGGAATAATATAGACTAAAGGCAGCACAATACCTTAAATAAAGTTAATAGGATAAAGGGCACAGTTAACTATAGTTCAAATATCACAAAGAACCAGCAGTGCGCTTATTAATTTATCGTAATTATTAGGCAAGCATAAGCTTAAGTATTTTGGGCTAAGTAAGGGGCCTTTATGAACATGCATGTAAGTATTTGAGCACAAGACATATTAATTATAAGCAGGTATTCTGATACTACAACACCATTTTCGTCTAGATATTTGTATTTGGAAACCCTGGCAAAGTCATTATTAGATAAAAGTGTACCGTAGCACATTCTTGAGCCATAACTCTAAGCAAGAGTATAAAGCTATAGGTATGCCAACAAAGATAACCATCCTATAGGACAAGCTCTATAAGTTACTAGAACAGAGAGCGCAAGTAAAGCAATTCTATATACTTTGTCCTTTAACATTTAAATAAATAAGGGTGGGTGCAGTATGTACTCTTGCATGACTTAAGTGATAGCTTTAACATATATATTAAGTGTCCTAATAGTATAACCTGCCTATATAGCAGTAGATACTTCATTCTAAATTATATATAAATGGAGTGCTCTAAAATAATTTACTTTCTCCCAAGACCTTTAGCAAAGAGTAGTAGAGTCTTATAATAAATATTACTATATATTTAGTTATGTTTCTATTATGTTTCTATATAAGGCCATAAGATACATTTCGATTAAATACTGTGGCAGTTATTGGCAAAAAGAGAGAGGCGCATACATATTTATTTATTTATAATGCTCTTAATAGAAAAAGAGGATATAATAAGCAGTACCCTTCTTTATTTAATAGGGGCAAAATACATAGTAAATCTCCTTTTAGTATTTCATTTAATTTATTTAATAAGAAACAGGAGGCTCCAGCCTGCGCGCACAGAAGGGAGCAATTCTAATTTATTAAGGGCAAGTGGGCTATATCTAATACTGCTATTAAGGAGTATATAGAAAAGTACGCTACTATAAAAAGGCATTTATATAACAGAGAAGCACATCAAGAGCAGGGAGTCCTTGCCCAGGCATCCTATAAGAAGAGCTCTAACGTTTTGTTATTAATTATAGAACAGCTTGTTTGTTCAGGGTAGTCTGTAAGAGCATATATATTCCTAACTTAAAGGTATAATATTACAATGCAACTTCTTGCGCAGATCTTATAAGTCCTTTACTAGCTTGACTATACTTTAAAAGAAAGTCTGCACGCTATAATTTTCTTAATAAAAGCGTTACTTTATTAGGTCTTGGGAGTGATTCCTATGGGATACTATTTTCTTTCATTCTATATTAATAAAACCGGCATCTGCGGTACCCTTTGTCCTACCACTTTTATATAAAATTTATGGGTATGAAATAATCTCCCTTTACTCTTTCTCTTTCGAGATTATATTTCTTAAAAATGTAGTAAAGCTTTATTATGTTTCTGTACTTGGTAGGTTAGAAAAGCGAGGGTATTGCTTTAATATTATTCAGTTTTTAATTAATAAAGGTACTCACCAAGCTATTATCTAACTATGAAGTATAAATAAATTAGGCCTATTAACCTAGCGTCCTCTATAGCGAGACCTTCTCCTATAGCACCTAGTTTTTAAGGCATTCAATAGTACGTATTAAGGCCTACCACAAGCTATAATGGAGAATGACCCGTTTATTTTTCACTAGCAAGAGGGTTTAATAAATGCGTTGCAGTGCACTAAGACCATATAGGTTGCCTAGGTGTGATAAGTACTTGACTATACGAGGCCTAAGCAAAGGTATAAAATATGAAGTACCCTAAACTGTTAGCTCTATAGTAAAAGCACATATATTTGTATAAAACAAAACCAATGCGCAAGAACCAAAGCAATTCCTTGAATATAAATTTATAAGTAACATTAAGTAGTAATATTTCCAATTAATTATAAATTATAATAAAACAAGCGCAGGTACAAGAGGTACGCACGTATCAAGTATGTTAGATTACTAGCCCCGTTACTAGTAAATTCTAGTATATCAGTATGCCAAAGGCCTTATAAGCGAGTCCAATAATATAAGGCGTAAGAGAGCCTCTTTCCCATATATTTCCCATATACAAGGGTCAAGTAAATAGAATATTTCTTTCTCATAGCATATAAATATAAAGAAATATAAAGCAGAAAGTAAAAAGGTTATTAAATAAAGGAGAAACGCCGGGTTTAGGTAGCATATTCTATTTTGTAGTTAGAGGGCAGAGAGCTTTTCCGTTATTGCGCAGCTCCGTTACTTTTGCATATAGATTATAGGCTATAACGTATGCAGTATTAATGCCTTTAAATAATCTAAATATAATACGAGGTATTATAGGGGTATATTTATTTAGAAATCTTTCTATTTTATTTCTTTGTGAGTGATTACTACGTACCTTGCTGCTAACTTTCTTTCAATAAAAATAAATATAGCCACGACACACTTTCTTAAATAATTATATGTTCAAGAACAAGTATGTAATTGGTGTTAGCATAAGGACATATATTGATTAATAAAGAGATAAGTGCATCCTGGGCAAGCAAACTTGGCTAGGGCCTTTAATCTGATATCTTAATATAGAATAGAACAAGTAATGCTTGAGGGTAGCTATGAGAGTACTTACGGGTACCGCTCACTAGGTGCATATATAGTACGTAGCATCAACCAATGCATTTCAATAGTTAAGCACTGTCTTACAAAATATTTAATAGCACGCAAGGAATTCTAGAAAATATTGGAACACCCATTAGTTATAGATGTTTTACGTCCAAGACAAAGCCATATATTATAGATAAGTAACCCACGTATTCTTAAGGTCATAGTTATAAAGCACTAAGCCATTAATTAATTAATAAGCTATAAGTTAATATAGGTATTCTTTATCCAACTAAAGTAACTAAGTAAAGTCTTGAAGTCTAGGCTATGGGTTATATTATAGCTGTGTTATAATAAAGCAATGCAGGCTTCTAACTAGAATTAGTGCAGAGAGCGTAACAGTAGTATAAGAGATCTCTAGCAGCTCTGCCCTCATCATAATAAAAGGGTGCATTATGTGTATCCTGCGAGTGTATATTTTTCCTGCTTTTCTTATTTAAAAGAATTTTGTATTATATAAATATGCATTAGAAGGGGCTTTTCACTGGCTTTATACTTTCTATAAATTAGGGAGTATGATAACTTCTTCCTTTTTAAGGCAGCTTTTCAGGAAATGACTAAATTTTATACTTAAATTAAATACATAAGTCTTGTATAAGCACTAATAGAAATAGAGAATTAACCTGTCTCTTTAACTACGGGCAATATGAATATGCTCAAGCCAGCTATTCTAAAGTATGTCTGTGATAAGACTAGCACAGAACTTTATTATTAATAGTAAGTAGGCATATTTCATTACTTACCTTAAGTCTGTTACCTAAGCAGGCGGGCTCCACTTACCTTCTCTTCATCAATAGTATTTATAAAAAGTATGCGTGGCAAGTATCTTAATTATGTGTTCTACCTATATTAGTATTTAGTATAAGTCATTTACAGTAAGGGCAGCTCTTGTTCATATTTTTAAGTCATAAATTATATGTATAATTACCACAGTACATAGTTAGAGGGTATATTAGTTAATTGCTTAAAGAGAGAGGCTTGCCACAAATAATTTAACTATAACATGAGGTACTTTAAACCTATATTTATATATATTTATATAACAATTGCTTCTACCTTACACCTTTTGTGAGTGATTTGCTATTGCACACCTTATCGCGAACTTTTATTAATAAATATAGGTCCTACGCAGCCCCTTTCCTTTGTATTTTAAATTAATTATAGAGGATAGCAAGTAAGTAATTTAGTATATAATTATAGCATAACAGATAACAGAGAGCCGTAGTAAAAAAAGCATATAGCTGGGGCGAGCAACAAGGCATGGGCAATTGGTTTATCTAGGACAATGGCTTTATATACCTTATGGGTAAGCAAAGGCATAACGAATTACTGGATCATCACACAACAAGTGCCGCACCTGCTTCATATTATACAAGTCTAAGCCTGCTTTAAAGTATACAAAAGCAAGTCACCTTACGCTATAAAATTTCTTTTCTTTAATTAATTACGGATCCATATTACAAATATTTAAATGCATATATAAGCCTTGTTTATAGCGTTATAGTTATAATATGTGTCGCTTTTCTGCACTGCTTCCTGTTATATTTAAGTATTTATTTAGATAAAGTCAATTCATTAAGAAAGGTCAAGACACACTAGAGCATAAGCACTCAAGTATAATAAGACTAAATTAAGAAAGTATTCCGCAGCAATGATTGCTTTATAAATAAAGGGCGTTGAAGAGCGCACTACTAACTGGCAAGGCCTAGAGGATATAGAGTTAGTAAACCAAGTACAGGGGGCTTCTTAATTTATAAAAAGGAGTAGGTTCTTTAAGTACGCATTATAGTAAGCTTTATTAACCAACAACTAGGCACATTGGAACTACATTTCCTTATGTATTTTTATCCTTTAATAGGTAAAGGGGCACCTGGCAAAATGAATTCTTTGCATAAAATTTATTTCTAGCATATGTAATAAAGGCAGTGCTGCCCTTCCACCTAAAGTTAAAATTTGCCATAGTATAGCTTGCTAAT
>JAYMST010000040.1:0-21066 GCA_036897805.1 Plantago tenuiflora | reverse complement strand
CAATATCAGGAATCTTTTCCTAAAATATTTACGCTTAGTAGCGCTATCAGAAATATGGGATATAAAAATATAGGTGCCTAAAAAAAAAAGGCTAGCTGACGACAGGACTAGTCCCTATAAATAAGCATAAAATAAATAGATTAGTTACGAGCAATCTCGTATAATAGATTTCCTGGGGTCTACCCTTTCCTTCTGAGTCCTTAACTACAATAATTGCCTAATTAAAATATGCAGTTCTACAAGCTATCTTATGAAACTAATTTCTATAAGTTGAAGTCACTAGCTTTTCTATGAGCTAAGAGCTAATAGAGCTCTCTCCTTTAGCTAACATAAACTAGTAAGTACCCCTACTTTTTGTTTTGACGTGGATAGCCGAACATGAAATTGCTTAACATCCTTCTTCAAGAACTCTCGCTATAATTAATTAGCTTGTCTAGGGATATGATTAAGCATGTGTGGTAAAAAGAGTCCTTTTTCTTCTAATAGAGTTGCTTTATTAATAAATTAGCTGTACTAAATACTATAGCTTATTAACCGGAATGTTATAATTCTATAAAAGTATAAATTTGAAGGGCGCCGGAGGTAATTGCATGCGAAATCTATTAGTAAATAAATCGCTGCAAAATGCAAAGAAAAATGCCCCCCCCCTACGACTAATTTATAAACGCATGTTTTATATAAAGATAAAGAAAAATGCATTTTAATAAATAATAGAGTTACTTAATATAGATATTGTGCTAGTCAATAAGGGTACTTGCTGCGGTAACTAATTAATTATAATTAATATTATATAATACTAACAACGGGCTTTTGACCCTAGAAACTTACCCCGCACAATACTGCAAAATTGTATTAAGGTGTAAGGCCCGCCCGAACCTTCCCAGTTATTAGTCGAGAGTTAACCCCTCCTGTTTCTAAGGGCTTTTTAAATATATACTTGCAAATTTAATTTAGAGTACCTCCTCTGTAGAAATAGTGTGTCGCTCTAGTGCCCTTATACAAAGGGGTTTGCTACGTACCCACAAATAATCTTAGGTACTTCGTGAGTTGTGCCATATGGCGTATACTTAGTTGCTGGTTTATACTTAACTTAGTTCTATAAAAAAAGAGAGAAGTGGTTTAATTTTTTATAATAGAATATTTTGAGTATAGCACGTAAACAACGATAAAGGACAGCTTTATTCTTTCCTGCCCTCTTATAATATGTTATAATATGGGCGTGTAATTGCCTATACCGTTTTATATCCCTTAAATTGCAGTTAACTCATTTGTCTAGTTATTTAAAGGCTTGCCACTAGAAAAGGAAGGAGATACTCTTAGCTAGTTTTACGCACTTGTCCGAGTTACATTCAATCTTTAAACATACTTTGGTTATAAAGCAGGCTGTCTTGTACAACTGCTAAATGATTAACCCTATCTGTTAATGGCACGCTTCTAAAACAATATACTCTTGGTACTACTACGCACCTCTTTGCGAAACCCTTATGCTAATTTATTAAATAATTAAAAATTTGATTTAGTAAGTTAGAGTTTTAAAAAGAAAGAGGTCTCCGGCCCTTGAGCAAGCTGCAAAGTTATTGCCCAGCCACGTTTAGAATTATTTGTCAAGCATAGAGTTTTGATGCCGTTTGTCAAAGACTTTGTTATACCTTAATTTTACTATATGTACTTACTGTCGTTCCTTTCCTTTAATCACAAGGAGGCATAGATAATTCACTTTTATATCTTCTATAGCCAGGAAACTCCCTTTAACGTTGTCTTAGGAAACTTTTTAAATATGAATAAAGGAATACGCCCCTACTTCTTTATATTTATAGCTATTAGATTTAAGCTATTAGAACCGTACCTTTAAGTTTAAGGGCTTAATATTTGTATAAAATAAAACCCAGACTTGTGTAAACATAAATTCTACTAGAGAAAGGTATATTGAAATATTAACCAATAATTTCTTAGAGCTAAACCTAATAGTTGTGACTTATTTGGAAAACAAAGAGCTAACCCTATATGAGAATTATACGTAACCCCGGGTTTCTTTTACAAGTAAAAAGAATATAATTCTTATCACTTCTAGTAAAGGCTCTAAGAGATAAGAGATAATAAAGCTAACTGACATGTTTAAAGAAAAAAAGAAGGTGTACCGTACTTCAATCTTATAGAAACGTACAATTACAAAGGTAGCTAGGACCAATTCTACGCCTATACTTTATAGTACAAGAAATTATTTAAAATGGAATTATAGGAAATCTCTCATACACAAATAGTCAAGAATGCGAAGTTTTATTAAACAAACCTTAAGAAATTAAGGCCCTTACTTTAATAGAGTTATTTAATATTTATAAGTGAAATACAAGTTCAAGCCCTGCACATTTTTCTTTTTTTATGATAATGCGTAGTCTGTGTTGCTGGTGATAAACCCCTTCCATTATAATATCCCTTGTTCCTATTATTTAATCTATATATATATATATATATAGAAAAGTTCTGTGGAAAAGTACTCTCTTGGATTACCTCTCTTATAAAGTGCCCATTATAACTGTACGAAAAGTCAAATATTAGAATTACTCCAAAATTCAAGTATTGAATTATTAAAGCGCTTCCCTTAGTTATTGAACATGTTGTTATTAATATTAAGACAGGACTTTGCGCTTATAGGTGTATTATACCTTATTTATGGCATTAGACTACTTGCCTTAATATAGGTTTAGTGCTCAATACTTAGTCAATTACATACCAGCTCTTCACTTAGCTAAAAACATAATGCTAAACTTGCACTCTTCCCTTTCTCGTTCTCGTAAAGTCGATTAATACCTACCTATAATAATAATATATTGCGGAGTTAACAAGGGCAAACTTTAGAAAATAAACTCTTGCCTACACACCGCTCTGGGCAGTATACTTTAGGAAGCTATTAATAGCAACTCTTGTAGTTCCGGAACTAATAAAGCTTGTGTTGTGTAGTTTGTTGTGTAGTTATCTCTTAACCCCTCTTTTAACCTTTAATTATTATGCCAGAGCCGGGTATTTCATGTCTTTTCAATTCAAAAAGTAATATTCTGGTATTTTAGTACTACAGTGTTCTTCTTCGGTAAGATATAATTTAGGCACAGTACAGAAACTTGTTCGCACTTATTTTATTTATATGTGAGCGCCCATGTTTTTTCTTGAAAATAATAAAGTATTTTAGGGTGTCTCCTGCAATTTTACAGAATAAAGAATAATAAGGGTGAGTAGTACCTGGCTTATAATCTTATAGATACAGAAATTATTATGCGTAAGATACAACAGGCTTGTATGTAAAAAAACTTATTACTTGTTAACTAATGCCTCTATTTTAAGGCTAGAGGAGCTTTTTTAGCATAAACTTATACTTGTGGGGAAAAATAAAAAGCAAGCACTCTATTACGCTATGTATTTAGTATTATGCATTTTTTGTGATAACTATAAAACTTACTAAGAATGCTTTAAATATCCTTATACCTTTGTGCAGAGTTTAAGGTTATACTTTATTGCTCATAACTATAGAAGAGTACTTTTTGTTTTTTTCTTACTCCTGTCTCGCGCTGAGTACTATACTACAATTACAGAGTAATCTTAACTTTAAATAATTAGTATACTGGGCTAATATACAACATGATAATTAACTATACTATATAAAAGCTTGTGTACTCACAAGGGTTTATATAACTTTAACTTGTTTTAAAAGAATTTTTGCTATAAAAATATACGCATAAAATGGCTTCTAGCATTCTTGCAAATTGTGCATTTTATTTTAGAGAAATGTAGCTATACCAAGACAAGGATTAATTATGTAACACCTTACAAAAAGGCGAGGGCGAGATAACATAGGTATATTACAGTTTGAACTATATAGATTAGTTGACTTAAAGGATTACAAAGAACTTTACGCTTTCCTATACTAATAAGGTCTAACTAAGACTCATTTCACGTTCATACCAGTACACCTCCTTTTTTTTTAGTATTTAATTAGAATGGCTGCAATGTGTCTCCCATCCCTTAGCAAAGTACTTTCTTAAATTATAATAGCTTATACTACTAAAGTAGAAAGGGCGCTGTTCTTTGCCGATCTAGTAGAGTCTTATTTTTTCTTCCTTTATTTAATAATGCTTGAAAGCCTCGCAGCATTGCACGCTTTTCTTTAATCTAAAGCCTGTGTGATACTCCGTTACTTTACCATTAAGCGCTGTCTTTGTTATACCTATAGTAAAGAGACTTGGGTATTGCTATGTGAGTACTTGTTAGGTCTTTTAATTTTAACTAGAGCTATAAATCTTTATAAATAGATAGTAACTGAACTTTTGCCTGACTAGGGGACATCAGTAATTCCTTTTTACGTCTTGATTACACAATAACATTTCCATATTATAGGAAAGCATAGTCATTACTAACTTATTTAAGATTAAGCAAACACAATTATTCACTGCACTCTTGCCCTATATATAAGTTATAGATAAAATAGATCCGCGTATTTTGTTGGCATTTGCTTTAGAGTAAGCTAACTTAAAGATTTAATTATAAAGAATAAAGGTAGACTCTCTCGATTTATTTTATTGCGAAATATTCTGAGCAACAAATAGGCTTTTTGCAGTACCTGCTTCTCGAACATATTATTTTGCGTTTAATAGCTTAAGAAAGCAAGTACTTTTCTCTATAATGGCAAAACGGACTTCTAAGTATAGTAAGATATTA
The DNA here is from genome assembly GCA_036897805.1 of Plantago tenuiflora. Taxonomy (NCBI): domain Eukaryota; kingdom Viridiplantae; phylum Streptophyta; class Magnoliopsida; order Lamiales; family Plantaginaceae; genus Plantago; species Plantago tenuiflora. The sequence continues at coordinate 16,359 of JAYMST010000040.1, read as the reverse complement.
TAAGCATTCCCCGGAAACTGAAAATATTTAAACAATAGCTTTTTATACGTCATGTGCAAATGCTAGAAGCAGTCAGGTAGGTTATAAAAGAGTAATGACCATAGAATGCGCCCTGCTCTTCAGGAGCAACTAAGTATAGATATTTGAAACCTTAGGTCAAGCCCACGAAGAATATAAAAAGTAAAAGGCCCGGGCAAATCTCAAGTATTTAAGTATCGTGCATAGTATTATAAAATAGAGTAAGTCCAATATTTGCAAGAATCCCTTTTCCGATTAAGCCGAGTAAATTAAGGCGACTCCTTATCCCACATAATGGCCAAGAAATTCCTCTGTATACATACGGTCGTGCGCCCTTGAAAAATTCTAATAGAGTGCTCCCGGCAATGCTATTATTACCGCTATTACCAGGGACTAGAGCTTGCCTTTAATTATTCTCATCGATTTGTTACAGGCCAAAGTTTACTAATAAATATAGAATTTAAGTGTGTCTTTCTAATTTTTGTGGGTAGGAAGGGGATAATTTTTTTATAAAGTGATTTTAAATAAATCCTATTTTAATAGAAATAAGAAATAGGTTCTCCGCTATCCTTTTGATCGTAGTATAGTTATAATTATATAATTTACCAAAACATGGAAAATCGAGTATTTCAAGAGAGTATGCTACCCTACTAAGCTATCTAAATAGTGCCTTTACCTTTTCCTAATTAATCCTCCAGTTGGTAGATTGAAAACGATTTTAGTAAGATAGGCCATTACTTTAAAGAAGAGTACAGCGGTAGGCAAGTGCTTACTCTTTAGTTTCGGGCTATAAAACATGGATAGTGCCTCACCAAATTATTAGATAAGCGAGGAAGGAAGTTGTACATAAATAACATTGAGTCATTCTTGTAGGGTAGTACTCTTTCAGCAGAAAGGACATTATCTTTTTTCTTAATATAACCTCAAATTAGTAGAGTATAAAGTGGAAATTATTTAGGTATACTTCTTCACTAACTTACTTAGTTAAAACGAGAGGTGCTCTAGTGCAATATTTCTTTTATAAAAGATTACGTTTACAAGCCCTTGTAGGGGATAATAACTACACCTTTCCTTGCACCTTGTCTTAATAAATACAGTTAGAATTGTTCTTAGTGCCTTTATGGAATACACATTTATAGGGAATTATTTAATACAAGTGGTAGCCTAACAAACAGCCCCGGGTGAATTTTGCTTGTCTATTGTCTAATTATCTAAGAGTACTGAAGGAAAAAGTTGTAATTAGTAGGGCTTGGGAAATAAGCCCTTTAATTTATCTTATAATTTTTCTTAAGAAATAGTATGCCCTAACACGAAGGCATAATAGCACCTTAACTTTTAGTTTGTGCGGGGAGAAACTTTTGTAATTTAACATGTTTATTAGCGCAAGACACTCATATTACCACATAGAACTAAACTACAGGCATGCTAGAAAAGGAGATTATAAAGAGGTATGCGCCAAAATTAACTTTTTACTACTTTTTTACCACTTAAAGATTAAAGAAAGGGGCGCGCCTTTTAAAATAATATATTTGCTGTAATAAATCACTTTATTAAAAAGGGCACTTCTTTAGTTCTTTAGAAAGTGTTCAATTATAAATACATTTATTTAGATTAAATAATTAAAAGGTCAAATTACTTTAAATATGAAAAAGGAGGCATGTGCACTACCGGATTTCTATTAAAAGTAAAAAGGACTTCCAGGGGCAGATGTAGTAAAGTATTTCTTAATTACTTGCCCAATATCGCACCTTTAATAGAGAAGGATAGCTATATAGTATCTGTAGTACCTGTTCAGCCAAAATAAATAGATCCCTAGAAATATTTATGTCTTTGCCTTTTTTAGCTTTGAACTATGGGTAACTCGTACTGAAGAGAGGGTAAAGGGTTCTTGCTAAATTCTGTATCTAAAATACTTGGGCATGTCTAATAACTATGATCTAATTGTTGCAAATACCTCTCTTCGGGTGCTTGCTTATAACGTTAGTAGGTTAACTATATATATATTTAGAGGATCTGTTAGGCCAAGAAACAGTTGGTACTTAAATATGCTTGGTCGTGTACTTAAAAGAACATGTGAAAGAATGCTCTGTATTTGCCAATATACTCATATACTTGCGGGTTACTAATTCCCAGTCATTATGTGCTAAAGGTGCTCTCCCCCTGCTAAGGCCCTTTTTCTGCTTACATTCCGGAGTATATTGGTAAGTTAAAACTAGACCCAACTAGAAAGTTAAGCCAATAGAGCTACGTGACAGGGGAGCACTAATAGATTTGCTAGTTACATTTCACCCAATGGTTGATAAGTACATACCGCATAAGTTTAAGTACTCTTCTATGCCCATTGCTTTTACGGTACCTACTATTCACTTTCTTTTTAGAGCAAGTCCAGGATAAAGCTATAGGAATGCAAAAGGTAGAATTAGTCCTTTTACATAAATTTTATATAAATATAGAGTTAATAGTAGCGAATACTAGGTGCTATCGCCGTAATCTTATAATAAAGAGGAATTAGCCAAGGCCGGAGAGGGGGTATTTCAACTACAAGTAGAATAATTTGAAGCATGTTATCAAAAGTATCACTATCTGGTATCATTAAAGAAAAACGACTTAGTCTCCTTTAACAAAGTAGTTACCTAATAAGCACATATAAATCCAGCTTTCGCAGAGGTTAAGATAAGTAAAGGTGGAAAGGTCTATGTCTGTGCTACCTCAAAAAGCTACTATTAAATGATAAGAAGTGGAGGCCTCATTAATTAATACACCTTGTAAAAGTACTCGGGGCTATTCTAAGGTTAAGATTTACCTATTCCAAATACAAATATTTAAACCAAATTAATAGAAGCGAATCCTTTTTTTTTGTACCTGCGTTATGTGCGTATCTTGTAAAATTAAATCATTTTAAAGCATATGAGATTACTATGGCTTGTCTTGACCTAATAAAAGACTTTTAGTTATTTCATTATATAAAATTATAGACAATGTTGCCCCTTAATTTTCCAGTTAATTTTATGCTACCCTATTAGAGTAAGAATATAGTAAGAAGATAAAGACAAAGAACGGAGTTTTGAGCAAGTAAGTGACTATATAGCTCGTGCCTCCTTAAGTACACTTTGCGCTGACTTAGAATACTTTAGTTTCTCTTAGAACTTTGGTTACGCCATAGAGCTATGCGTCCCCTTTGATTTACCTTGGCTTTGTCTTGGCATTTATCTAGTTCTTTTTTTAGGTCTTGCCAGATTACTTTATTAATACTTATGTCCCCTCCTATTTAACTTATAAAGACTGACCATTTATTTAAAAGAGATTACCCTTGTTTACACTATGCATGTCTACTTATGCTATTTAGAGGAACCCTTTACAAAATACCTATGAATTGCTGATAGAGTTGAGGCTGAAAATATAATTCTAGATAATGACAAATTAGACTTGAGCCTTGACGCATTTTATAAAAAGATCCCCCCCAATGTTATTTCTAAGACAGGAGACACGCTGGTACATTAATCCCACTTACTAGGTATGCAAAATGAGATCAGATATACTTGGGTATATCTCCTTAATATAGATAGCACACTCATAGGCTTAGGTCTGTATGGGCTTGTAGCTTAACACTGAGTTATTTCATAGCCCCAACTTTTCTTTTATATTGCCCCTTTCACTAAATATTTTGTTAGACTTTATTAGGTATTTATACCCGGCTGGCAGCTAACTATATTCTCTAAGACTTTACAGCGCGGGACAGTCCATTTTCTACAAGAACACTATTTTTACCAAAGTACTCATAGGTTGCTCGTGTTACTGTAAAATACTTTGTTATGACTGGTATGCCTTTTTCATAATTAAATAGCTTAAGTATACGTGGGCTACCTTACGATTTAGAGTGCTTATTTATATACTTGTTTGTAGCTGCACTTTCTTCTAGGATTACAGCCTTTTTTCAATAATATATTGGAGCAGAGGCAGCAGTTGCCGGATTTCATAGCTAAATAATGCATACTTAATGGCTGGTCTTGTTGCGTTTTATTTTTATGAAGAATACCTTATCGACCATGTTAGTTCTCTAAAATGTAGTGAAAGGGCCAAAAGCATACACATGTTATTTACTACACGAAGGCTTCTCAGTTCAGTACTAGATATGATATAAATAAGGAACTTATAAGTACTTTAAAGGCATGCTTTGCTCCTTTTCCTAAACTAAAGTATTAATTAATAAAGCTTCCTACGTTAACAACTAGAACTTACCCCGGCGTGAACATTTTGTAGTCTACTTGTTTGTTATAAAAGCTTACCCGTGTTGCGGTGATGAATCCTTAGTCATGTATTATGAGCCCTATACCTTGGTACTATAATTAGAGCTAAAGGTGGAGCCCTTAAATTATGCGCACTTAAAAAATAATTATTTCCAACACATAAAGCTATAGTCGATACCTTAAAACCTTGAAGCATTTATTTCTTTATCAGAACAGAAAGGAGAAATATGCGCGCACTTTAATCAAGCGTTTGGGTCTATTTTTTACGAATTATACTATTATAACTAGTAGGCCTCTATGCCACTATAATTACTTTAACAAAAGCATGCGGTTACATATCCTTTAGAATTTTTTAGAAAACCCTCTTTTCATACATATTTCTTTAATAGAATTATGTACTCTCCGCTTTTTCAATTAATTGAGTGCATTTCTCTAGTAATATGTCACAATTCTTTCAAAACGTAAAAGTAATTGAGTTATTCCAGTTTTAATCTTAATAATGAGAAAGAGGGCTCAGCTCAAGATACTTCTCGATTAAGTGAGATAAGTAGGTATAAGTACATACATAGATAGACAGTGTTTTAAAGATTAGCTTATTTAAAGGGTGTATGCCTTTCTTATCTTGTGCATAGTCTAGTAGAGTCTTTAGTGAAAGGTGCTAAAACCCTAGGTCGCACAGATAATTTAGTATTGTAGAAAGATAACTTTGATTTGCTTTAAGGTTAGGGTGCTCCTCTTTTAACTCCCGTCGTGGGTGCGCATCTGTATTTCTGTATTATTGGGTAGGTTCAACTTAATTCTTTACTATTCGTAAGCGATTTCCTGCTATCGTTTTTAAAAAGAATTTCTCGTTATATAAATATGCGCTTAGAGAGTTGGGCTTCGTATAGGAAGCTCTACATATTGCACTTTCATTTTTCCTAAAGTATAAATTAATGCTATAATATAAGGGGCATGTTTTTCCTAACTAATCAAGGGGGCTTTAAATTACGTAACTAGTAGTATGTCATTTAGGATATATATATATATATATATATAGTAACTAAGATGTGTATTTAGGGGGAAGCAAGGCAAAACTATTTTAACACTAGCAGGAGTAGCTCAGTAAGAAAGCCTAGATTACGCTAAAGGACTTTCTTTTTTTATGGGTATGTTTGCAGTAATTTAGAAAACATTAACTTGTACTTTAATAAACCTTTGTTCTTTAATTTCGCGTACTCCCATTTATTTAAGTGCATTTGTAAGCCTAAATCATGCAATTATACTGCGCTTTACTATATATTTCATATTTCCTGTCCTACTTTCCGATATGTTCTGATATTTTTCGTATTCATAAAAAAAGTCAAGGCATATTTTAGATTCAAGTAATAACACCGTAAGCGCATAAGTAGTGAATACTCTCTGGCGTAACCAAAGTTCTAAGATAACCTAAAAGTATTGTAGGCTGTTACATAAAGGTACAGGGGCAGCCCTTTTATATTTAATATATTTAAAAATATATTTAAAACTGTACTTTAGTAGGCGCGGGCTATAGTCACTTACTGAATAAATAGTTTAACAAGCATAACTCTAAGACAGGTAGTGCACACCCTACTATAACTATAAATACAAATAGGGGTTAGGCTCAGCTCAAAGAAGCGCCCTTTTGGGCTTAAATAGTTCGAAGAAGCCCTTCCATTCTCTGTGCCAGGATTAAATAATACAACTTATTGCTTAACTAAAAAAGTAGTTCTAACTCACATACATATTCTTAAGAAACAGAGACAAGGGAACATACAATTACATCTTCTAGGGGCCTGTTCTATCTGCAGCATACTTTAAGTCATTAACTATCTTATAAATACTGAGTAGTAAGTCTAGTAAGGGCAAAGCCAGATATTTTTTTTTAGGGGCAATAGATATTATATATAGATAGATAAAATCCATTAGCTACGAGCACTCTGATAATATAGTTCCTTTTGTAAAATCAAGGGGCAGTCTCATATGCAAGCAATTAAAAAGTAGTTAACGAAAGATAGGGGCAACTATGCTTTTCTTTAATATTATAATTATGTAGAGCTTCCTATACTAAGTGATTTGGAAGTCTAACCGGTAGCACTCCTACCTAATAGTAATAGGATGCCTGACCTTAGCGAGCCTTGATAAAGTTTTCTTTAAGTTAAGATGCCTTTAAATAAAATAGCTTGATTATTTAAAATGGTAAGGGTGATCACCTAGTTTAGTATAACTAAATTTAGTATGAGTATTAAGTACAAGAGAAAGTGCTCTTCTATCAGCAGTATTGTCTCCAAGGTATAATTTTCTATGCTTTAAATATTTGTAGATTTGTAGCGTATACGTTCTCTTTCTTTAAGAGTTTAAAGGCTTTTTTCTATAAGGTAAGCGGAGGGATCTCTTTTCTAAATTATTGTATAATAAAGTACTTCTTTACTAAGATAGCACAATTAAGCTTGAGTATTTTTCAAAGTATAAAAAGAGTTAGTACACCTTTTTCCGTAGTTCTTAGGCGTTTGTTTTATAATTTTAAATAATGCTTAAAGTATAACAAAAGCTATAAGTAAAAATAATAATATATTTAATTAAGTCTCTGTAAGTCTTTTGTATAAATAGCGTAGTAATAGTAATAAAGGTACATATTAATTCTAGTTACTATATAAAAGATTTAATTGTAAGAGTATACTAGGGTACCTGCATTTTAAGGTAGCCTAAGTTAATGCTTAACTATTATTTTTCAAGTAAAGTAGTGCCGAGAAAACACCCCCCCCTTACTCCTAGATATTCAGTAGTAAGATATTTTTATAAGGTACATATTATAGACTCTCTTAATAATTAAGGGTAAGGTGCAATAACTGAATTAAGTCTAATAAGGTCTTTTGTGAAAGATGCGTAAACTCTATAGTTTTTAAAATAATTTCTTAGTTGTAAAAGATAGTCTAGATTTGCTTCAGATTTTAAGAGGTCTTTCTTTTTAAAGCAATGCTTCTCTTCTAACTTGTTAAAGGATATGCTAGATTAATAATATTGCATAAAAAATACTAGGATATAGTTACGCATACTCACACCTATTATAAAGTATAAAGGAAGAGGAGAAAAGGGTACTAGTCACCTTACTCCTTTAAGATACACTAATACTAGTTACTAGGCAATAGAAATAGATACTGGTGAGACTCTTTGCTTACTCTTTATGCTTGAGTAAACACTAACACGTTTAATTTTAAATGCTTTGTTAGTGAGAAATATCTTAGAGCATAATTAAAGCCTAACTTTTATCAACTATAACAGGAAAGAAATAGGGCACCCTATTTTACTATAAGTATAAGAGTGTGTTTAGATATTATTTATTAAGGTACTTTTCTTGCAAAATGTTTAATAATAATAATTAAGTATAGTTAACTATAATATAGTACAGAGAATGGGTAACTTCTTTATAAAAGAAGAAGCAAGTATTCCTTGTCTTATAAAGAGCTAGCTTATTCTTTCTTTAGAGAGAATGCTAAGAGGGTAATGAAGGCTCGCTTATGAATGCTCAATTATTTATTAGCTATTTATTTATTTAGAGATAAGTAACTCTTTCGTATATAATTTCTTAGATATAGTTTACAATTCTTAAGTATTATTATTCCCTATAAGGTATGATATAGACCCACCCTTACTTAGGATATGAAGAAGCGGCTCAAGAGACGTCCTTCATACTTTCCTTTAATAACTCAATTACTTAATTAGTTTACTAGAGACCTGAGTAAATAATATTTTAATAAGAGCTGCTAATAACTTAATTATTTTGTTAGAAGAGAGAAGTATGCATTATTATTTAATTCTAAATTAACTATTTATTAAAATATTAAAATTATAGTGAAAAGACTGGATTTTGACACCATTTCCTATATAAAGTGTAAGTTATTTTTAAAGGAGACAAGGTAAACCTAGTAAAATATAGACACGTGTTATGTAAAGTAAGTATGTAAAGTAAGAAATATACCTTACTATAAGTTTAAGGCATAAGAATCGCTTTAAATAAATTATAGTAGGGTAATTTCCTAAAAAGAGCGTCTACTAATATTTTAACTTTATAATTTTAGCTTTATAAGTTATATTGAAATAATTGGGCTTAGTACACTTTCATATCATGTAAATTTATAGGCGTTGAGTATTCACCCAGGAATAATTTAGTATACGTTTATAGATTCTAAGTAACCTTCTAGACAAGATTATGTATTTGCCCTTAATAACAACCTAGTTATTTATAGTTATACCTTAAAGAAACTGCACTTACTTTTTATATTCCTTATGATATGCTTTATAAAATATTTAAGACTTCACTAGAAAATAAGAGACATTCTTTTTTTTGTTAAGTACCCATTATAAGGAGAGCGCTTTATGCCTTTAATAAATAGTATACTAGTTAGGAGAGGGGTGTCTATTCCTATAACTTTAGAATTAAGACTTCTTAGGTTATAATTCTTAGGTTATAATTCTTAGGTTATAAATAACTAAACTATAGATTTAGTGTTATACATATTAAGTAACTAGTGCACCATTAGATACTATATCAAAAAAGGGGGGCTTGCTTTATAATCGCGCCTTTTAGGAAGCGGGTTACTTGCCCTTGAAGAGAGTACTCTAGTGCGTTGTTACTTTTTTTTAGATAAACCCTAATAATTATTTCTTAGTTAATTAGTCATTGTTAAAATTATTAAGTAAGAACTAAGTAAGAACTCTCGTATTTCTATATAAAACAGAGCTTGTAGATACCCTATTATACTCTGAAGAATATACTCTGAAGAAGACTTAATTATGGTAGGAGAGATGCCTTTAACTACTCTTTTATAAATAGCTTAAAATATATATTTTAATTAAAGGGTACCCTATCGCTTAATAATTATTGAGTCCTTCGTTAAGAAGAGGAAAGCTTTCTTATATACTTAGAGAGTGCCTTACTCAATATATTAGCAAGAGAAGAATACTTTAGAATATTTAACTAGAATTACCAAGAAAGACAGAATCAGAAATATAAATATAGAGCGCTAAGAAATACACTGCGCTTATACTTATATAGGAAGAACTTATCTACGACTCTTGTAACTATTAATTAATATTAATAGAATAAGATTGAGTACTTAATTAAGCATGTACTTCCCCTCTCCTTCTTTAACAATCTATCCTACATAAGATATGTACCCTCTTTTTTTTATTAATTAAAGTGTAAGAGGAAAGAACTATCATACTCTTATTTAACAAAAGATCGGGCTACTGGGTTAAGGTATCCCTCTCCATTAAAGTATAAACTAAAGGGTATTCTTTACTATAATAAATAATAAGAAACTGCTATGAGTATTCTTTACCTTTATACTTGAGTTATCTTTTATAATACAGAGCACAGAGTCATAACTATTAATTCTTTCTTCACTTCAAATGTTAGATAATTTAATGCTTTATTTAAGCAACCCTTACTCTAGACTCTAGAGCTACCTCTTATTAATCTTATTAATATAAGTGTTTTCTATTATTTTATGTACAAGGCACGCATATTTAATAGCTAAATTTCTTACTAAGCAAAAGGGGCATAGTTTGTTCTAGCAAGTCACTGTTCTAGATAGGAAGAGAAAATATTATTAGTTGCGTACTCTTAGGTGATAAACTATAAGATATAAGGAAGAGAGACGTATCCCTTCTCTTATAAGTTATAGATATACTGCCCTATTTTCTTATAATTTACCGAGTATTCTTGAGGAGACAACGTAAGCTTTCTAAGGGAGTTCCTCTAATAAGTAGCTTACTGGTAAAAGTAGGGTATTCTAATGTATATTAAGGTATTAACTGTATAAAAGTAAAGTCCTAAAGTATAGTTTATAATAAGTCATAATTAAAAATTAAAAGATGCTAGCATATAGATGAGTACTCTTTAATAAAGTATTCGTTATATAAAGTACGCCAATTATACGTAGCTCACTCTAGCCTAGTTTATCCTAAGGAAGGGTGCTATAATTTCCTACTGCTGGAGTTAAATAATTAATACTTGAGTATGCTTTTGTATAAAAAGTCCTGCTCAAAATATTACCTAAGTAAAGCGCATTCTTCTCTCTATAATATATTAAATATAGTTATAGTAAAATAAGTCTTTGTATATTATAGAGTAAGAGTATATATGTTCATTTAAGACAGTCAGTCTTGTTATTAAATTATTCTAAGAAGGATGCCTAACTAGATTAGTATGACTAAGGCACAAATATTAAATATAATAAGAGTATCAAGAGAAGAGGCAATTCGCCCTTTATTGTATCTAGCATATAAGAAAGAGAGGGCACTTACTTTAGAAAAGTGCATGCTTTATTTTACTAATAAATTAACTTAATTAATAAATAGAACATGGTAGATAGATCTTACTCCCTTAATAAAGACATCATGAAGTAGAGGGAATATAGCACATGCGCTTTATTTACCTACTAATATAGAATAATTAAGGTATAACTTAAGAAGTTTTTCTATTATTAAACTATTTTTATAAGGAGGCTATTCATGAGTATACTTGAATAGCAGAGAACTCCTACCTTCCTTCAAACTTCAAAATACAGGGTCTTAACTACTTATTATCACTAGAAGAAAGGGCCTTTAATATGGCTTTATGCTTAAGAGAGGAGACTGGGCCTATTATCTACCCTTTACTTAGTACTATATTTATAAGTAGAACTTAGTATAAACTAGTCAGAGAAAAGAGATTTATACCTACCTTACTTAAGCAACTATAACTATACTATTTTATAGAAGAGAAAGCCCTAGTTCTTATAGCATAAAAATAAGATTTAACTATTATTGAGTATGAAAAGTATCCTCTCTATCTATAAGTGCTAGCTACTTGTCTTATAAATGACTTTAGAGAATGCTTTAAGTCTTTAATAAGCATGTCCTTTTATAAAATAAGTAGAGATATGTGCTTTCCTAATAAAATCTTTAAAAATAAGCTAATAAGGCCCTTCCTTTCTTAATAATTACTAATAAATTCTATAAATAAGTGTATTACCTTTTCTTCTAATCTAATATGTATGTTAACTAGGAGTTGCCGTGGAGCACTCTCTACTCTACAAGAGTGCTAAATAGGAGTGGCTGTTTATACTTAAGCGTAAATACTAGCTTAATAAGTTTTTCTTCTTTTCTAACTATTTTAAGGTATTATTCCTTGTAGCGTTGTACTTTGCTTAATCTTTTATAGCTTCATTACTAAGATAGACATTTTCAAATCTAAATTGTGCATGATTATTAAATAAAAATAGAGCGTACATAGCAGTACCATTTTCATAAAGATATAGGTATTTTCTTGCAAGTTTAGATAATACTTTAGTATATAAATAATAACTAGGGCATGTGTATAAATGAATTATTTAACCTTTTAGGAGGGTAAGAGAAGAGCTAAGATACTTAGGTAATATATGTATAAACCTACGCTATCTAAAGCTAAAGGGAAAACGGAAGTATGCGCAATCATTTTATAAAGGAATTAAGGTAATGCTCTCTTAGCTTCTCTCTTATATAATTACTTGCATAATTATGACAAGAGCGTATATTCCCTATTCTATAAAATACATGTTTAAAAAGGTGCTTAAGAACCTAACCTCTTTATTATACGTATTTATGTCTTAAGAAATTTTTTTTAATAGGAAATCCTTCATAATATATTTATTCAAGTTTTTTTTATAAATTGTTGCAATATAGAAAGGTCTATTTAATCACCCTGTCTAAGAGTGCACTTTTTTGTAAAGGTATAAGAGATTAGTCTAGCATAAGTTAAAACTATAAGTCCTTCATAAATAATACTAGGCCAGGTAACTCCTATGTTATAAACCTATGCTATAAATATAGAGGGAAAGTAAGATAACCCATATCTTTACTATAATTTTAAAGGGGCGTAAGCACTAACTCCCTAAGGAATAACTATAACATAATTAAGCTCTAGTTATTTGTTAACTATAAATAGAGGGGTAAAGGAGTATATTCCAGTTATTTTATACAAAGTTATTAAAAAAATACCTGCACAGTATATAATAGGGCTCCTCTAACTTAAGGATAAACACTAAATTATGGTGTACTAACTCTAAGTAAGTGTGTAATAAATAATTAAATTCTTTTGAGCAATATTACAATTTACAATACTCTCTTATTAAAGAAGGAGATATACTTACTCCCTACTAACGTACTTTTTCTCTTTTCTAATATTCTCTTATAAAGTATAGCAACAAGTTATACACAAACAAGGCTTTAAAGTGCCTTTCTAAAAAGAATATAGGGGAGTACTTGAATTTATAAACTCTTTATTAAATGCATTCTAGCTTAATACTTTAAGGTCCTATTTTAAATAAGCACTAACATAGAAAATATTTTGTGGTAGAATTAATTATACCCTAATTATACCCTTTTATCCTATATACTATATACTATATTACCTGATTAAGACTTTAGGGGTATGCTTACTATAATAAGGTTAAGTAAAAGTAACTCTCGCTTAACTAAAGTCTTGCTTATGCAGCTCTCTACCTATAACTCTAGCAAAGAATAAGGTGTGATTAAGTAGTGCAAGTAACTATACTTTTAAGTAGAAAAATACCTCCGCATACTACTGAGTTACCTAAGAGCTTAGAATAATTTGGAGTTCTTCCCCTCCCTTATCCTTTAATAAGATAGAGCTTCTATATAAATATAATACCAGTATAGATAATATCTTATCCCTTAACTCTTTAAAAATATACTTGACTAGAATGAATAAGTAATCTTTTGTTACAGTAGCATATTTAGAAGTACATACTTCTTTGTTACTATAGGCAGCCCCCTTCACTTTGAGCTCCATGGACATGTATTTACTTAAAGGTCTTAACTAATTTATTATTTATAAGTAAGAAACTGTGTACACTCTTCTCTTATCTAAGTACTCTAATTTATTTTTCAAGTTATAATAGAAGGAGTTACTGCCTAGACCTCCCTACTCCGTTAGAATTTAAGCAAAGCTTTTAAGTGATTATATACTATAGTTTGCATGTATAAGATAATACTCTAGTTCTCCCATAAATCTTAAATAATTAAATGAAAACTAACTCTCGTATTTTTTTAGGCCCTTACTTAATAAGCTCTCTACAGAAGTATTAAGTAAGGGTATCTTTTTCTAGAAGACATATTTTAAAGGAGTAATACAAATACATTTTTATTAAAGGAGTACTATAAAGACAGGGAGTCCTTTCTATGCTACAAGGTACCTTTGCTCAAATATAATTGGGGCTTTTGTAATTAAGTAACCCTTCTATATCTATTCTAAAATCTTCTTTAAGAGGAGGCTGGACCTATTACTTACTCTCTAAAAGGTATTTATGATTTATTACTTAGAAGCTCTTTCGAGCGTTATTATTATAAAGGAGAAACTCTTTAAAATGAGTTGGTAGTATCTTTTTTTTCCTATAATACCTATTATGAAGGTTTCTAAAGGTACAAGTGTTAAGAAATAATTAGTTCTTATAAGCACTATAGAAATTACATACTTACCTAAAAAAAATGTACTTAAAGGATAGAGAAGATAGTAATAATACATATAAAATTAATATAAATATAGGCTCTCTTATGGCAAGGCTTGTTTAATAAATTGCCCGAGAGGTTGTAGTATTCCCTGGCTTAGTAACATATCTTTATAAGCTAATAAAGGAAGGAAGGAACTACTCTCTATCTTTATTAATATAAAGTATTTGGAAATATCTTGCGCCTTTTCTTTTAGAGTACATAATTAAGTTCTTATCCTTTACCAGGTATAGTTTTATAGAGTATTTAAGTATTTGTTTTAATAACTAAAGTTAACTCGTGCTTTATCTTATAAAGAGCCTTTATTTACATTTATAAAGAATCTATAGAAGAGAACTCTATGCTTATGTATTCCTATTAGATAGAGGGAGAAGTGACTTAAACCTTTTGCTTACTCTTTTTTTAGCTTTTTAAAACTAAGGCTTAGTGAGTTACTCATGCCTATTCAATGATTTGGTATAAAGGAATTTAATAACTCTATCACCTATAGATATAATTCTACCTTCAAATATTGCACAATTAGGCGCTTAAATTAGTACGGGCCCTTAAGTTATTGAGCTATAATGATTTATATCACTAGTTTCATACTTCATGGAGGGAGGTATGTGGAACTTTATAACTAAATCTTGTAGAGAAGAAAGGGCATAGTTACCTTTTCAAGTGTAATATAATATTTAACAAAGAAATAGGGTGTATAAATACTGTACGCTACAAGGAAGAGCTTACTATAAACTTATCCTATTATAGAAAGGCTCATTAATTCCTTACTTAATTGCTCTTATAGAATTAGGGCACACTTTTCTCTTGCATAATTATATATTTTAAGGGTTAAAATACTTTACTATGTTAAGTACATAGGATACCGCCCCTTTATTAGCTAGCCTATAAATAATTGAGTTACTAAGGAGCTCCTACTATACACGCACATACTTAAAGATTACAGAGGGTAGCACCTGTCTTTGTACTATATATAACGTATTTATTAAATAATTATTTATGTGCTTAAATAAAGAGTGTGTCCCTCTTCTCCTATATTTTATAGATTAATTAAGCAATAATATTAGCTCCATGTAATAGGGCAAGTATCTTAAGTAAACTATAAAGATATATAATTGAGGGGTGCCTTTATCCTATAACAAATAGAGCTTTGTTGTAGAGTGCATAACTATTTATAAGATATATTTATCTATAAGAGTATAAGAGCTTAATTATGGAAGTACCCTAGTTAAGAGTGATTACCTGTTTAGTATAGAGTTACACCTTTCCCTTATGCTATATACTCTTGTTAAAGACAGAGATAGTTATTTATTGTTATTTAATAAATTTAATAAAGACTAGAATAAGCTACTCTTATGTTACTAGGTATAAGAGAAGAAGGCTCTACTTGGTAGTCCTATAAATAGTATAGCTGTAACAAACGGGTTCTAATTCCTCTAAGTATTTATCTAGAAAATATTATTATGAAGAGGAAGACTACCTTGCGCTTATATAATTTCTTATTCGTAAATATGTAAGACTATAAGTATGTTCTACGACCCATTATTTATATACACTTATACTTAGTATAGCAAGAAATCTCTTTAAATTTAAATCACAAAGAATCATAGGTAAGAGTTAAATATGCAAGCTTTTATTAATAAATTATTGCAGTATAAATAGGATTTATAGTTTATAAATAATTTGGCGTAAGTAAGAGATAATACACTGTCTCTTATAGTAACTTATAGCGTAGAGTGTATCTAAGGGAGTCTTCGCTATCAAAGGAGTAACCTATATTAATTACATCGAGTGCTTTTCTAGAGTTTTTTAGGAATTATTACGAAAGAGTAGCTCTATAATAAGTATATTATATCTTAAAGTACTTAAAAAGTAACTTAACAAGTAATAAGTATCAACGTTAAGAAGGTATGTACTCTCCCCCCCCTAAAATGGTAAGTTAATTAGTACATTTGTTATAAGTCCCTTCGCTAATATAAATGCTCCAATATAAAAGAGGTAAGTACCTATCTCTCAGTTAAATAATAGCTCCTTACTGAATACTCGAAGCTATCACAAAAACTAAAGGGGTGCACTATATTTCTACTAGCTTACTTAAGTCATATTATAATTTAAGGATAATAAATTTAAAAGTATATAGGGAAAGGCCCTATATCATAAAAGTATTTACATAATATTCTAGGGGTATAGTTGTAAAGAGATAAGCTACAACTTCGTACTCATATATCTATGGTACGGAAGAGGGCTCCTAATACACTCACTAGGGGACTTGTTACTTTTTAAGTACTTTATACTCATAAGAGTATTAACATGATTTTCTTTACTTAAACTTTTACTAGAGTATCTGCTGTAGGAGTTATGCAATTACTTTATAACAAAGGTATAGGAGCGGGTGCATCCTATCTTTCTGTAGGAGCTATTCCCTAATTCTTCTTAGATAAAATAAGAGCTAAGCCATTACTGCCTAAGAGAAGAGAGAAACTCCTTGTTTATAAACTAAGCTATATATTAGAGTTAGTAGTAGAATAATACAAAGACATTCCTG
>JAYMST010000039.1:0-21809 GCA_036897805.1 Plantago tenuiflora | reverse complement strand
ATTAAGCAGACCTATTTTATAATCTATGCTTTGCAAGTATTAGAGGTTAACTCGCCAGAAATAAAGACAGATGGTCGGGCATAATATGAGACTTTTATCCCCAAATCTTATAAGGACAGAAGAGAGTATACTTTCCTATAGCGCTCTTAAAGCTTTTAATAACTAGATTATATAAAATACTATATAAAATGCTCCCGGTTACGCGCCCTTCTACTATAAATTTCTGAGCAAGGACCCCTTATTATAGAGCGGCTATATACTCTAACCTACTCGGGAAAAGCCCCCAATAGATTCCTATTTATCTATTTTATTTTATACGCTGAGTAATTGCTTTCTTTATGCCCGGTATTATAAGCCAAAGACTACGCCCGCTCCTTTAAGTACTTTATTGATTAATATGTTAGGGTCTTAGGTAATAGCGCAGCTCTTTTATCGGCACGAATAACTCATTGCATACCTGGCAAGAGAGTAGAGGCTTAGTTTAATTATAGAAAGAATCGTGCTCAAAGGTACTCTATAAAATACATTAAATATATTAGGCCCGTTAGAGCTTTCACCCTATGGACATATAACTTAGAAAAAGAAGCCTGGCATAATAATGTAACTTGGATATATAACTCCTCTTAATCTGGGATTAGTGCCGTACTTGCTAAAGGGAGGAGTCTTATACTTATACTTATACTTTTGCGCTTTGTGACTCACATTTACTAAAGTTGGGCATAATGAAAAGCTAGTGTACTTTTGTAATACCCCCTAATTTGTTAAAAATGCAAGATGCCTCTTCTGTGTGTTATATGATGAGTTCTTAGGTTTTAACCTCTCCCTAGCTATAGGTGTAGTTATGTTAGCTCTATTTTTTTAAGGCGCGCCGCGCCCATTCTTATCTATGCTTAACTGCATTCTATTTAAGTGTTTAAGCTCTGTAAGGAATATGCCCTATATTATAAAAAGACTGGTAGCAGGTCTAGTATCTATAGTAATAGAAGCTTGCATATTTATAATTATAAAGAATGCGTGAAGCTGTAGTTCTAATACCTCAAAAATAGGGCCTAGGGTGATAATAACACAAAAACTTTGCCGCGGAAATCGTAGTTAACACTATATTCTATATACATCGTACTCACGCTAGCTAGAGAACTTTCCCTTGACAAATATGGGATGTATGCTCTATGTATAATACTGCTATAAAAGCCCAAACTATGTCAGTACTTTATAGTATAAATGTCTTCCCTAAAATACTAATAAGTGATAGAGATATAAGGTAAGGCCTTTACTGGACACTGATTTCATGACAAGTTTTAGTACTTTAAATTAAATATACTTTAAAGAGGGAAAAAGGATATCCTAGTAATCTACTTATACGCTTTACTAGGTTTGTGATGTTATTTCTATTTCTGGCAGATACATAAATTACTGATAGCTAAAGGGGCCCTAAGGCCCTGTCTTATATGGAGCCCTGTTTCCTTTACCAGTACCAGTTTAATTTGGGCAATTACTTATCCTATTCTTTACTTAAATCTCTCCCTTTGAATTACTTCTTAACAAAGAGTTCTGTAGTACCTTACGTGTAATCAATAGAATGTGTATCACTACCCCAAAAAGGTAAGTATATTGAAACAATTCTATGATATATTCTATATAAGATCTTTCTCTTTACTCGGTTAATATAAGGGGGTATTCTAATATTTTAGTAAACTTCTTGGGTTAATACACAAGTTAATTCCTTAAAAGTACGCACTAACAAGCTCTAGGCAAAGCAGTCTCTATGTACCTTGTGTCTACAGTTAAATTTTATTTTTTGTAAGGGAGTAGTTTTCTTTTCGTGGTATACTATACCCTTTTAACTAAGGTAACCTTGCATGCTGTATGGAAAATACTCGATCTATGCATGCGCCAGAGCCTCCTATATTTTATAACTACAACCTTGAGGCTATAGGACTAACTTGCCTACTCTATTGATGTAATAAGACCCCTCATTATGTATATTTTATTAATACAAAGTTTGCGCGAGTATAATTTATAGGATAATATGTATTCGGAAGACACGAGGGGGCACCTTTATAAAGGCTTAATTATGTATATGTTGTAGGCACGTTAGTCAGAGCTGTAGCTTAAGAGATTCAAAAACTAGCTTACTTAAAAAAGGAAATCATATGTTCTGCAGTAAAGGAAAACGCGGCTACGCAAAAGGGGTAATTAATAAGGCATGCATCGTTTACTTCTTTAAGAAATGGCAGGGCTGATATATTAGAATACTAACTTACTATAAGAAAGGCTAAAGGAAAAGAATAGGGAATACCTCTAAGTACTAGGGCGCAGATCTCATCCTGTAAATAAATGTGGTGCCACACTCTACTCTTAAGGTAATGTTTTGATTATGCTTAGACATGGCTTGTTACTAATAATAGAAATATCTGCCTGACGCAGCTATAAAAACTATATTAACATCGGCGCGCTCGATAGTAAATAGATATAATTTCCTGGACATAGTCTAGCAAGTAAGCATTATTTTATATTCCCTAATTCAACTGTAAGGGTTAATACAAACAGTAGTAGAGAAGACATATTTATGAAGATACTTTATTTATATAGAAAAGTAGTCCTGCTTACAACGCGTACACTAAAAAGAGAAGCAGATAGGAAAGGAGACAGGCTTACTTTATGGCAATTGTTAAGGCTTAGGATTCATTTAAATAATTTCGGGGAGGAGGATACCTAAAATTAAATAGATTAAGTTTTCCTTACATAAGAATACTACGTTTCTTGCCTCTTAACCTCTAATTGCTAGTAGAATAAGGCGTAGACCTATTAATTGTGTACTTAGGCGTATGCTTTAAGCAGTCATGACTTTAAGGAAGAGGAGCTATAAATTATACCCTACGTACCCGGGATTCCTTATTCCTATTATACTGGATCATAATAAAAAGTGAGTGGTTTAGAATAACTCATTATATGTAAAATTGTGGAGTGCCGCTTATTATACCTAACTTATACCTCTTTGCTCTTAAAATGCCTTACAAAAAAAGAATAGTAACACCTACCCCCCCCAGCTGCAGCTTTATATAGAGAAGAGTGCTTTTAATTTTAAATGGATAATACAAAGAAGCACCTATAAGATTTAAGGATCAACTATATTTTTATACCATACAGAGGTATCACTAAAAGAGTATGCTCTTCTAAAATTTACAGGAATGACCTATATGCCCAGTAGTTGGGCTCCCTAAGATAAGACTACACATAATTAAACATAATTAAAAGTACTTTTGCAAAGTAAGTCTCCTGATTTGCATATTCGGTTACTTTTATATACTTACTGATACTAACCCAACTTGCCTGGTGGAGCAATTCTATAGAATTTAAATGATGGATTACTTAGCTTGGCTTGAAAAGGCTCTGTGTTATATATTATATAAAATTAAAGACTTTTGGACGTATTAGATATAAATTACCTACTCCTTGTGTGGTATGTAAAATAAAAGAGGCTTTTAATTGCTTGAGACCTTACCTGGAATAATTTTATATATCTTGCCCTTACAACTTCTTAGTTAGTTGCTTAGAGTGCCCTACTGGGTAATGAAAAAGGATACTCTTTTACTTGCTAGTGTGCGGTATATAATTTCATTTCTCGCTGGCTAAGATCTATATAAGGGGTTCTGCTTAAATCCTTTCTTTGTTTCTTTAACTTTTAGGTATTTTGCTGAATACGCTGCCCGTAGTTTACATTGCTATTTTGTCCTAGAAAGCTTTAATTATTTTGGGTGGAGAGTAGCTTAGTCTTATTTCTCTGTATAAAATCAGGGGTACTTCCTGGGTAGTTAATAATATATATAAAAGATGTAGTAGAATAGTTGTGCGGTTATTGTATGGCCCTCCTTGCTTTATGTTAAATAATCTATAATTTGTTTCTTGTGCTAAAAACTTGTGGCTGTAAGTGCGCCCCTACACGCTATTACACGCTATGTAAATATCTATGACCAGATAAAATATTAAAGGGGAATGCTTTAGTCTATCTTTATGCATGATATGCATTAGGTCTTATAATTCATTTATCTAAGTGCCAATTAAGAAGCTCTTGCAAGCACGTAATAAATATAGTTAACCCCTCCCCTATTTCCTAACTAAATTATAGGCGTAGCTCCCACGCGCTGTTACTACAGAGATAATGATGTTTTTAACTATTAAGAAAATATAGGCTTGCCCTAAGGAAATGTGGTAGTAGAAGATATAATTAAGCCTACTTTAATAAATTTAATAAATAGGTGGTCTGCTAAATAATGCGCCTGGCAATGTTTAATGTAATAGTTAATTTTTATAATTATAGCAGTACGCCTCTTCGCAAGCATAAGTTAAGCTATCTGCGAGGAACAGGCCTTGATAAGTGCAACTAAAATCTATGTTAGCCGTTACTGACTGGTAAAGATAAATAAATACTACAATTTAGTGCACTTGCTTAATTATAAAAGTTTTCTAGGGCATTAATCCCGCAGTATACCCTATAAATAAATAAATAGGTAACTGTCAAATACAAACCCAGAGGCCTTTGTCTAATTGTAGAAAAAGGCAGCGCCATACTCAGAACACCTATTTAGAAACGAAAAGGTAGCAAAGCGCGGAGTACTCTAACCATACTTTTATAATTAAGACTTTATTACCTCTTTAAGGTGAAATGGCACAACACCCCTATATATATATTATATTTATTCAAACTTATGGCTAGAAGAGGAAAGGTATTACTATACTTTATATTTTATAAGGCATTTTAAAGTAGGAGCCAGCCTACCGCAGCTTGAATTATTGGAAAGTATAGAATACTGCGCTAGTTAAAGGCATACATAAGTGTATAGGTTACTCTTAGTGAAAGGCAAGCTTTTTAAGTCCTTCTTTTATAATTGCTAATATAGGCCCATGACTATTTACTCAGACTGACTATAGTACACGTAAGCTTTGGCGAAGACTTGAGTTTATATAGTAAGGAAAGTAACAGTTTGTAGAGTGCGCATATGGAATATTTGTTACGCCTGCTACTATTTGAAAGGTTAGCTAGAGAGTATATAGTTTGGGAAAGGGTTGGTCCTTTTTACTAGGGGCTAAATAGCTATTAAACTTGATTATATGTTACACTACTGCTTTGTTGTTTAGACAATGATTTAAAGCCCTACTTCTTTACTAGGGCTTTGTAGGGCTGCCCCTTACACCCTTGGCATAGAACTATATAAGAATTGCGCCCAATAACACACTTACTTTTACCTGGTCTGCTTAAAAATAATTGTGTAACATTTGGGAAAGATAGAAACCCCTTTGATCTTTTCGAGAACTTGTAATCTCTACGCACTCTTTATAGTAAGTAGTTAACTCTTTCCTTTTACTAAATACTTTGTAAGGAATAGCCTTTTATAAACTAGCCAATAATATCTACCCTTTACTTTGCCTTGAGAGTCGCGCGGAGTAAATAGTAAATATAGTTCAAAGAAAAGCCAAGTACCCTCTAGCTCTAATAGATACAATTGGCTAGCGTAGCACCTTCCTCCAGATAAAGTTTAATTTATACGTAGAAAATAACTAACATATAGTTAAGCTTACTCGTAACAGGACCTATTCCTTTAGTAACAAAGAGAAAGGTAGTTAAGAATACTTTAAGTCTATAGTATGCGTCTCTTATATAGTATCTATAATAAGTCAGGGAGCTCTCTTATACTCTTATTTATGCTTTAACAAGTGCGAGCACTAATGCCTAGTAAAGACATTGCCTGACAAAGGCAGAGTACAAACAACTAGTAACAAAGTAGCTAGGGCCATAAATATAAATGTGGTATATTCCATCTGACCCTCTGGGTAAAGGTAACTAAAGCCTAAGATCGAAAAGCTCAAATAGATTAACTATACTACTAGGAACTAAAGGGGTGTTCTTTTCTATAAAAAAATATGTACAAATGGCTGGGTAACATAATTAATTTAGGGCGTAGTACTAGACTCTTAATAGGTTAGTGGCTAAATTAGATTACATAAATGACTGCAAATGGTACATCTTTAAAAATATTTATCAATATAAACTAGGCTTATACTCTTAACACTTTACAAAGGAATGTATTATTTTATTTCATGAAGAGTAACTAAGCACAATAGAGGTATTTGAATTCATTCCCCTATTAAATTAGATATTTAAGAAATTAAGAGTTCTGAGCATAAACTACTACAATTTGGCAAGGACCCACGAGGAAAGAAAAGATAAATAGCAAGGGAGGAGACTTACGTGCGCCATCTTATTTAAGGCTGCAACAAAGACAAAATAGGTCGTATTATTTATTATGTACTGTACTTAATCAAAGGGAAAAGCTTATATACATTTAACAACAATCTTCTACGCCCAAGAAAGATTTTATTTTTATAGGTACAATTCTTTTTTATTTTATGCTCTGAAAATACCATAAAGGGGTAAGTTTTATTCAAAAGACAGAGACTACAACGATAACAATGTCCCGTTTTATAGAGTGCAAAAGCAATAAAGGAAATAAAGCGCTAAAAAAAAGAAAGGTTCTAGAATACGAAAGTTCTAACTTTAAATCTTTAAATGGCTTCTTTTTAATTATATGACAATATAGAGCTTGCTTCTATAGGTAATGACCTCCTATCATAGCATACGGTAGAATTATTGGTTACCTTTAATTGACGGATAAAACATGCCAGGACCTCCTTATAACTCATATAAATGCTGCTTTGGTTCGGCCTTATATGCCTTATACAAAATACTTTACTTCTGAAATAGCTAAGAAATTCTACTGGGAAATACTTAAGTATATGATTTATTATAGTTAATGACAAACACCCAAACCTATACCGCCCCAGGATAAAGCTCTTTATATGTTAGAGATATACTTAATGAGTGTCTTAGCAAAAAGGATAAATCATAAAAGCACCGCCCTACTCTATTTGGTGCCTAGAATTTATTAGCAAGGAGAGGGATTTATTTCTTGTAATAATAAAGGGACAAATTATAAGTTTTTACTAAAAACAGGCCTTAAATGCCAGGTCCAAGAGTTCAGTTAAGGGGTACGCAACTTTATATTTATAATAGGGTGCAAGAAGTTACTAAGGAAAATATCGCGCAGTATTTCTGGTCCAATAAATTAAAGGATAAGGACCTAGGTGTAATATATTTTGTAACTTGAGAGAGTAGGGGCTATTATTTTATTTAATCTAAACTTATTAATTAATATACATTTCTTAATTTAAAGACGCGTATCTAGCAAGTAATATTCGTAGAGATTTTAATTATTTAAGGAGACTTGGCTTTGTTATATAAATATCTAGTGGTGTAAGGGGCTTCCTTTATATACGTAAGAATAGCACAGTTCCGCCCTGTAATTATAACCAGTATTCTTTTAGACAAAGCTACGTGTTTTATTCCTACTAGGAGGGCTGGGTCAGCCTATAATATAGTTTTCCTCTTCCTAAACTCTCCATAAATAGTGCATAAGCGCGCAAACCTCCTTAGTTACAAGTTCAATAGCGCCGTGCGTTATCATTAAAAAACTATAAGAAGGCTTACTTATTCAAAGTCAGGAGTTTTAATCCTAACTAATATAAAAAAAAGAGCGCTTTCTTGCCTCAATATAATAATAGCTATGATTTTATCCTCCAGTAGCCAGTAGGCCATATTTTAATTTTAGGCCTAATGATCTAATTATAATGAAAGGACCTCTATAACACCGGCTTACTAACGGCTAGAATTCATTTAAATAATTTAACGTAGGGGTGTACGTAAATTTAACAATTGTGAATAGTTTAATATAAAATAATAGACCTATAACTTACTAAAGAAAAATAAAAGGTACTTGTCTCGCCCGTAGTATAGATAGATAGATAGATAGATAGGTAGTATTGTATTCTTTATTTACTCCTAGTACACCTACTTTAGCCTATAGAATGACCAGGTCGTACAGCTATTAATGGCTTTATTTCTTATCGGGAACTCCTATACTTCTAATATCTTAGTGCTATTTATTGGTCTTTTGTTTCTCTAGTAACACGGAGCATATTTTACAGAAAGGTTTCGCCTTATTTATTATACTAAACCTTGACCAGTGGAATTAATTATAATTGGTAGGAATAGGCTTAAGCCCAGTATAAGTTATTTATTACAATTACAGAAAATATTACAGAAAAGTGCAGGACAAGTTGTACTCTCTAATCTATATAAAGGCATAAGGAGTAAAAGGACCTTTTATTTTAATATAACCTATAGTCATGTTTCTCTTACCGAGAATGTAACCAGCAAGTTTGCTTGTGTAAAACCTAACGTAGAAATCTAATACATATAGCGCCCCTTTTTACCTATCTAATTATTTACTGTGGCCTATTTTGCAAGGATACTATAAACTCTATTAAGAGCAGCGAGTAGCCCTGTTCTTTATCCACTCTTTAAGTAACCAAGTGCGGATCGCTTATTCTACTTATTCTAAAGGTTTCTTCTTTACTTTATTAATCTCATATACTCTTCTCTATAAAATATTTCTTTATTGTTTAGGGTCTTTATTTACTTTACTCTGACAACTCGGGCTTTCATTTGTGGAAATGCTTGAAGCAGCCCTTAATTATCTAATAAATTATCCAAATGCTTTAGAGGATGGCAGTCTTTCATAGTCACGCTTAGCAAATGCGTCCTTTACAACTTTCAATGTACGAGGGAAGAATATTAAAAATTTCTATAAATACCAAATTATGGAAGTGCACTAAGACCAAAAGGCTTATTAAAACGCATAAGTTAGAGGCTAAAGTGATTAACTATAACTATGAGGGCAAGTGTTAGCTTCACATCAAAGCATGTCTCCTAACTTTATCTTTATATAATTAGGATGGCCCCGCTTACCCGGATGAACTTTTGCGCTTTAATTTAAATAGAGAATACTAACACAGCAAGAAGGAAAATCCTTCATGATATACAACTTTTGGCTCATTCCTGTCATTTCTTATTCTATTAATGTAAAGGGAGCTGGTGAGTAATATGGGGTATACCAAAGGCTTCTCTTTAACACTTTTTATGTTTTATGACAGATAAAATAAATAAGAAAAGTACTTGATTTGTTGATAGATGTATTTAATATACCTAACTCACTTAAGTCCATGTTCTTTCAAAGACATTCAGGTCTTTACTTTATGGAATCTATAGTAATAGTAGAGCTATTCGGTATTATATAGGGTGGTATAAAGTCACCTCCCATAGTCTTTTAATTGATATAAGCAAGAAAAGCTGCCACCTGTCCCTATCGGCATTTATATTTTATACATTAATTTCTGAGTAAGGCACGTCCTCCTGTCTCCCCTATAATGAACTATTACCACACGGCTGCTATCCCTCTGAGTTTATTTACTAGAGGTTACGCACATACCAAAGCAGCGGATGTAGGATAAATATAGCTTTGTTCGCTTACACTTAAGGGAAAGGTAATACTACAAATTCTATAAAATGCATAATTTACAAAGATGATAGAAAACCTTTAGCCGTATATTCATATAGTGAAGAAGCGTAAAGAGTCTAATTTCTTAATAGAAAATGGCTTCTAAAAGGACTTTAAGTATAATGCGATAGAAAAAGAATAATACCCATGTTATCTTAACTAAAAGAAATAAAATACTTAGTACTACTGCGTACCTATATCTGCTTACTTAATAGTTTCAATATAGGAGATCCCGTAGTTCTTTTTTAGCAATTATTATGCTTTTGAAGGCAATACTCTCTATTCTTTCCTTACTTATGCAAGAATCTATACTCACAACTGTGACACTGGTGCAGACTACTTTATGTACTAACCCCTTCTTTATAGTAATGACACTCACTTACTGCCTTAGAGATAACACTCTGCTATGCTTTGGAGTAGTAGCGCTATATTATATTTTAGCTAAGCCCTTTCTTATTACCTAATGTCTTATTACCTAAATTTATAGCTCTTGTACTTACAGGTTTAGTAACTGGATAATTAAATACTTTAGAATATCTTTTTAAAGATGAGGGGGCAGAAAAGCTCGTGCTACTTCTACGCGAACTCTATAGTAAAGCCTCCTTTATTAAATGCTTTAGACGTTGAAAAGAATCATCCACAAAGGTACTAGAGTATGCGCTTTTACTCCTGTCTTTACAGCGATTAATTTCCCACAAGAGTGCTGCCCAGGGTTACCCCAGAAAATAGAAAGCTAAAAGTAAAATACCTAATACTTGTACTAAAGATAGAGGTTGCTATATGCTACCACTTAAACAGCCTGTTACTGCCCATAAAATATTTGATAAATGAAAACTAGTAGAATATAAAATATTCTTAAAGAATGCTTTTGGGTCAGTAGCTACTCTCTTCATGTAGCTTATAACTTTTAATGAATACCTACGCTATAGTTGAACACCTTTGCTAGACTTATTCCTTTATACAAAAATATTTATACCTTCCTGAAAGCGGAGAGAGCTTCGTTACCCTTGATTATGTAAAGAGCTTATTTTAGAGTGATTTAGTAGGTACCCTATTTTATTATGCTATAGTAATAGAATTACACTTTTCTAATAAATCATTTGAGTTTTGAGTAAAGGCAGGCAAAAGGGAATATGTATAACCAAGTAATTCTGTACCACGGTACCTTATTTTATAGCTATTTTACAAAGCAATTTTACTAAGGCAAGATGGAAAAAGGTATACCTATTAGTCTAAAAGTATCCACGTGCGCAGTCTACTATTTAAATTAAAAATGAAAGCGCATTGCTTAATTAATAGTGCAAGCTTTTCCTACATAGAAAGTTCTTGTCAAGTTATTTAAGAGGTAATTCTAATAGTATACTTTTTTTAAGATTGGGCAGGTATTTTCTCTTGCTATTGCAAGGTGCGCTATAGTTATAGATTATAAGGCATTGCCCACCTCAAACCTATGTGTCATAATTATAATAAAGTATAGAGTCCCTAAGTAGAGCAGCAGCATCTTTACTATATTTTATTAAAGCAAAAGTCTAAGATTAGTGTACCTTTATATTTCTTTAAAATGATCTAGTAAATACTTTGTTATAACAGCGTAAAAGTAAGGGCTCTCTTGGCCAAAGCTAACAGTATGTAAAATGTACTGCGGTAATAATAACTTAAATATAATAAGGGGCATTTCCTCCTTAACTTACTAAGTACAGGTATTATGTTATTATGTCAAGCTTATTGTTAGCAGGTTTAAGTTAACTAGACCCACCCGCTATATTATATATTAATATAATTTCTTAAGAAGGTTTGAGCGGAGCAACTATCTGCGAAAAGTACATTTCGCTTAAGCATAATTTAGGTTTCAACTATTAGCAAATATGGGTCCCATACTTGGATATCAGGCTTACTGAAAAAGGGCACTCGCGTACTTTGAACGGAGAAAATCTTGCACGCAGTAATGCCACTGTTTAAGAAAAGAGCTATTATATATTTTATTTTGACATTTTGCTTAAGGTGCTCTAAAAGATCTCGTAGGGTAACTCAATACATAACTAAAAGGCAGGGCCCAAGTTTGCCTAACAAAACAAATATAACGCAAGATTAATAATACAAGATTTATAATAGGCTTAGCTTACACTGATAGAACTACTTACCTCCTCATATTTACTATAACTTAATTAATCATTTACTATACTTCGCCGATCTGGGTATTTGCATAAAACCTATTAAACGGAAACTCTTTAGTAACAGTACACTAGCAAAACACCTCTTAAAGTAGGTTATATTATTTCTTAAATAATTGTAGTTACTCCCTTTTTTCTCAAGCAGTGTGCTGTGCCCGTTGGTGTTATTATAGTTCCTTGCTTTTATGGGTGTGCTACGGTACGATATATCTTATTTGCCCTAACTTTTCCCTATGTCTTATAATATAAGTATTCGCTTGTCGTAACAGATGGACTGAACCTACTTAAAATAATATAGTCCTTTAAGATTAACTGGCAGAAATAACTCTGGATAAAAGGACTGCACCTCCTGGTAATTAAAGAGTTGGAATACTCGTGCTTTGAAGAAGTACAACTGGGCCTTTACATAATTTAACATAATTTATGGGGTAATTGCCTCTCACCTAAGATGTCTACTTTGTTTTATTATGCTAATGGGAGCTATGAATATTACTAAAGGCTGCGTTTAAAATATTTTATGTAGGTACTGCTTGGTCTTGTATAACTAACATTTTGGAAATAGTACTATAGATAAAATGCTGTGTACTATGTATAAAATGGATGCGAATACGGTAATCTTCTTGGTGCGAAAGTCTACTAGAAGTCTAAAATATGTAATTATTCATGGTTGTAAGAAGGCCTTTCACAGGGACCTTTTTATATAAAGGATGCTTTTTATTTTTAGGAGATCGCGCGCAGAAGATAATAAAACACCCTTAAGCCTTAAATAATGCATAACATGATGGTGC
Organism: Plantago tenuiflora; assembly: GCA_036897805.1. Taxonomy (NCBI): domain Eukaryota; kingdom Viridiplantae; phylum Streptophyta; class Magnoliopsida; order Lamiales; family Plantaginaceae; genus Plantago; species Plantago tenuiflora. The sequence goes on along the minus strand of JAYMST010000039.1, from coordinate 9,395 downwards.
AAAAGTATAGTTTGTAGATAAAAAGTATACTTTATGCACTAAGGGCCCTTTATAGTTTGTAAGCTCAGCAAAGCAGAAGCCTTTATGAAATATTCTAGTACACTTGTTATAAAGTGCTTTCATTAATAGAATAAAAACCGCACTCGGGCAATACGACAAATTTCTTCTGAGTTCTTCTGAGGAAGTTATAACTGCTAAACCATAGAAAAATAAAATAACAAAGGGAAATAACTCCTCTTCTAAATGAATACTCCATATATATGCACATACTTAACAGCGCTTGGTAGGGATTGGTAGAGATCTGACGTACTTCTGCCCGACGATTTGCCTGAAATATAATAATATTCTATTCTAGATTGGGTATATAAGCACAAGGTACTTTCTTTCTATCACTAGCTTCGATTTATTCCTCTATTATGAAAGCATAGGTGTTAGTGATCTGTATTTTATTGCTTAATGTACTTCTTAGTTATGACTTGCACTATTTATTTTTATATTACTTAAGACATAGGCGAGCTATCTTATATTATAATACTTTTCAGGAGTAACCGGATCTAGGAAGGGGGGCAGTACTAAAATAAAGCTTGCGATATACAACACCCCTATCCTAAAATATTTAAGGCTTGCTCTTTTTCTGACTTTATAATTAAAATTAAATGAAAGGGGCACATCTCTATAGAATCTTGTAATCGCGCATTCTACTGCATTTATTAAAACATATTGCAAGCTTGGGAAGATATCCATGCATAATCTCTACAGGCTGCACTACAGCTAGTAAGTAGAGACAAAGAAAATGAATAAGCTTATTTATAAAAAAAATATTCCATTTTGTAAAGCAGTAATAGCAATTCTATAGGCTATAGGGATAATTATAGAAACATAAATTCTAAAAAAAAAAAAGAAAGTTAATATTATTCGCGAGGGTTTAAGAATACGTGTTGTTCTTATTAAGTAAATGTTGTATTTTGCACCGCCCCTTTTAGGTATAGTTAAATTATTTAAGAATAGAATATATTTTGTTTGTCTCTGAGTAATTGTGGCGCTAGGCCAGGCAGTTTTATTAATCAAGTAATCAAGGGTTATGGCCCTTTTGTTTTTGGTAACGCATTACTAATATAATTATGGCCCCCCGTACTTAGGATATAGATACATTTGAATATACTATCCTCTTATAGCTACGGCACTGGGCGGATACTTTCTATAAGCTCTAATAAATATATAAAAGATTATATTGAGTAAGTGGTTGTAGTAAACTTCTCGCATAAGTTAGAATCTAGTACTTTGTTACAAGATTTATAAAGAAGAGATATCTGGCGCAAAAGAGTCAAGAGTGTCTACTAGAATTTGTTAAAAAACCATATTAAAATTAAAGGGCTACCATAACTAACAAGGAAGGTGCAAGAATAATTCCTGACTTAGTAAACGACGAAGAAGAGTGTATATTTATAAATATAAAAAAATACTTTGTTAAAGTACTTCAAGACTTAGCCAAAGCAATTTAAGGCGGGCAGCCTCGGAGCTATATGACCGAGCAAGAGTTCATTATGTTATGATATACTATAGCGAATATTAAGACACAGGGTTTCTTGCGCGGGCCATATAGGGCATTATTAAAGGGGTGTCTTTCTCTAAGCTATTATTACTTAAATACCTCTGCGGATTCATTTTAATTTTTCTCATCAATGACTTGGCTCATACACAAGCCTAGGCTACCCTACTTTTAACATATTTATTAGAAAGTGGGCCCCTAGTTTATCCTTAAATAATGGCTTAGAAAGGGTCTTTGTATTTTTATGGGGGCAGGTTACTTTACATTTATTGGGCCAAAGTATATTTAGCAACCCCAAAGTAGGATTTATATTTCTTTTCTTAGAGTATACTCGGAAAGTCTAGCACATAACAAACACTGCCCTGTAATATCCCCTCTTTGGTGTTATAAAATAAGGAGTTATTGCCATACTCAGTATTAGCTATACCTTTACTAAGCATAGCGCAGCTCAGCACACGCCAAACAAATGAAGAAAAGGAATACCTTGGAGGGAAGGAAGGAGGAGACCAAATAGAGTGAGTAATTATAAACGCCCCTTGCTTATAAACTTATAAAGCAAACAAAAAATTAAGATGAAATATAGCGCGCAGGAAAAGAGAAAACTACAGGTTCTTCCCTTGCCAATAAAGCTAGCTTTGTTTACTATGATAGCCAAGAAATTATGTTTAGTAATGCTTAAGTAACACACCCCTCAATATCATCACTAGCAGTAGCTGCCCCTATTATTTATTTTTATAATTACGTATTTACACCCAAAAGAGTTTACTCATGTTTACTCATTTAGAATTAAGGAACAGGCCCTCTCTGCGATTACGTATTTTTTACTTAGTTTAAGACTTATTTGGCTAAGAGCTCTTTTTAGTATGCTACCTCTATATTCCCAAATACTGGGTTAAGAGAAGCCTGCTTCTTTCTATATAATGCCTAAAGAAGTATATCCGCGCTACCTCATGTTAAATTGCTTGGGTACTTAATGGCTGTTCTAGTTTACCTAAATATATTTAAATATATTCAAGGCCTGTAAGCTCAAAAAGCAGGAGAGTGCGCTACCTTGTATAGATTTGTTAGGCCCGTGTAACACCTAGTTTTGCAGAGGTAACTTCTTAATACCACTATTAATAATTTAGCCGGGGCACGCCCATAATTTATTAGTAATAATTTATTAGTAAATATAATGGTACTCTTTTATGCCTAATTATAGGACAGACCTACTCTACAGAGATTTATAAGACTTAGAATTCATTCAAATAATTTAATGTATGGGGTACTTTTATATTACTAAGTTGCATTTAAAAGGTCTTTTAGAAAACGGAGGAGTACGTAGAATTAAATTAAGTACACTTCTGTATTGATAGAAAAGGTGTAACTCTTTCTCTTACATCGACTAGTAAGTGAGGGTTATATACTACTGAGTAAGCTAATATTATTTTAGGTGCTTGTAATTTAAAAGCAGTTATATAAAGGTCTCTTCGTGCTAAATCCTAAATATATAAAGCGTGTATAGAAAGTTAGTACCTGCTAAAGGAAGAAGTTGTTACCAAATATGGAAGTAGGGCTTAAAGAACCTACCAAAGAGTGTAAATAAAAGTATTGCCTGACGTAGCTGGGTGCCCGTATATCTTAGGTCCGAGAAAGGGAGCAAACTGGAATTATACAAGCTATTTTTTTAGCGTAAGGTGCTGGGCGCTAAGTTACTACAAGATGACTCATTACATGTTTTTACTAGATATATATGCCTTTTATTATTATCGCGCTTTTACAAAACTAACTGTAGATTTATTGATTAAGCTTACCAAAAAGAAGGTTTCTCTTGGGCCTAGCCTGTGCCCCTAATAGATTTATATAAGAGCTAAATCTTCTTCAAGAATTATTTATACTTTATACCCCGCCCCTACGAAGTTAATTGCCTGTAGAGCCTATACCTTATATACTTAAGTACTTGTCCTTTATTTCTAGACAAGATTTTAGTGCTCCTATTAATTAAATATTGCAGTCGGGCGTGGGTACTTGGGAGAGCGCATCATCAAAGAGTTGTGCTTGCCCTTGATAATGCATATACCCCTCAGATACTTAGAACCAATTGCTTTTAAAAAGAAAGATGAAAATTCCTTTTACAACTATTAGTTATTAGTGAACGAGAGATAGAGTTTTTATAGGCTTAACTGGGCAAATACCTCATTAAATATCTTGGTATGAGGAGCATAAAACTTGTTGGTATAGATTAACTATAATAGAATTCCCTTTAAAAATAGCATGCTCAGTCCTGTAAATTCTAGGAAATACACCGATATTAGAAGTTATTTTTTTTAACACGAAGTCCATACACCTTGAGTTCATATTACTAAATAATTAAGACCTTAAGTGAACTTGCATGTAGCCCCTTAAAGGTATCTAGAAATATAATATAAAGAGAGTTAGTCGGCTTTATTAACACTTATATGCTGTAATTTAAAAGAAGGACGGCTTGGTTCTTTCTACGTCGTTCTGTGCGCTAATTACCCGCCTCGTTCCTTCTTGCTTATCTAGGAATTATGCTTATATAAAGATAAAGGGAGTATTTTCTTCTTGGACCTGATATTTCTGGTACTGTCTTAGCTCTGCACTAACAAAGGAAAATTCTTGGCTTAAATAACTTGAAGGAAGAGGTTAGCAAGGACTAAAAATAGAGTCTAGGGCAAACTGCCTTAAGTTAAAAATGTCTAAACTATTATTATTCCGTGTTTCATCACTGGTCTAGAAAGGGCTATATTAGGAAAGCAGGACGATTCTATTAACGTTAGCTATAGGATATAGTTAGCTATAAGATATAACTAGTAGAGCTCCCACTAAAAGAAGTATATAATTGTACAAAAGCCATACCATAACCAAGAACAAGGCATACATAACACGCACTTTAAGCCGGAATTGCCTGAATAAAGGATATTATTAGGATACTTTAAGGTAGACTTTAGGCTTGCACTGCTAGTAAATAAAGAAGGAACTTTCACCTAATGCTCTTGTCACTATACCTTGATGAATAACTATTTTGGGGGGGGCTGTGCTTATACTTTAGTATGCCCCTTTTAATAATTAAGCTTTATGATTAAGCAAGGCTTGCGCTTTATCTTCTATAGATATAGAAACAGCGCCCTGCTTAAAATTCTTTGCCTAGATATTTATATTTAGAGTAAGGGGCCATTCTACGGGCATTTTTAAGACATAAAATTCATTTAAATAATTTTTCGTGTAAGGAGATACTTAGAATATTAAAATGAAGATTTTGTGGGCATAAATGCTAGAGTTACTCCTCCTTGCCCTTTAATTGTGTTAGTATTAGAAGGCCTTCACCTACTAGGAGCGTGCCTTAATTTATTATACCTCTGGCGTGTACTTATTCAATAGTGAAAGTAACTATCCTCTCTTAAAGTGACTTATTATTAGAGAAAGGCCCACTACTACTAAGAAGTCTCAATTAATTAAGTTTTTGTCAAAGAGAAACTCCATGTTCTGTACTTGCCAAAGCCAAAGAGAAGACGCCCTATTACTAAAGCCCATGCCTTGTTATAAATAATCCATTAAGAACTAAAGTGTATCTCTCTCTTATGATATATTAAAGCTATAACACTAGTCCTTCATAACTGCCTATAGTTCTTGCCAGCCTAAATTGAGTGTTAAGTACTTTAAAGTAACCCTTTCAGAAATAAGAGGGGTAAATGGCTTGCGCTACTCTCAGTATATTTATGGTTGAGGCTTATCAGTTATTATAGAATATTATAGAAAAGGAAACCCTCATATACATTATTTGTAAAGAAGACAGGGGAAGTACTACCATATTTCTATAAATGCATAAAATATTGCTAGGGGCCAATTTTTATCTTGGAGTACCTTTTTGAAAGATATATGTGCTAGCTTACATTAGTTATACTTTAAGATTAATTAATTATAAAATATGCGCTTTGGTAAAGGTACTCTTTTAGAAAGAGAAGGTATAGGATTTATTTTTACTACATAGCGGAGGTTCGGGCCCGCCCCTAGGTACGTGAGATTTCTTAATTCGGCAAAGTTATTTTATTGTATTATTGTATAACAAGTAATTGCTCTTAGTGCTTTCTATTTATGAACTAGTGGAGTATGCCCATCGTTTTTCCCTTATGGTAATATAATAATAGAGCCTTCTCCTTAATAAATGAAATACTAAAGATGGTGTGTTAGTAGATAGCGTATTTCTGGAGTACTTACTTCTTGGACGAGGCTTGCAGGGTGCTTCCTGTTTAATTCATGCTTGATTTCTTATGTAATTAGTATGCTTGACTGGTAGTGAAGGCCTAAGTTATACATAAATAATGGCTTTAAACGCATTTAATTATTTTCAATTTCATGTATGGGGGATAGCTTAAATAATATAGAATTTGTATAAGCATAAAAGAGCACAGTTACTTTCTCTACTAGTAAAAGGGTATGTCTTGCTGAGCTGAGTACTACAGTTAGCAGGCCTAGACTATTATTTGCGGGGTTTTACACGCCCTTTCAGTATACTTTTCTAGAAGGCACGTATTCTACTAAGGGCACATAAGTACAAGAACGCATTTAAATAATTATAAGTATAGGGTACATGAAACTATATGGCAGAGCTTTTGGCAAGTAATTATACCATATATTATTTAGACTTGCACTAGTACAAACGGTCCTTTAATACTTCTATGTTGTTATGTGTTGTGCACAAGTTATCTCAAGTGAGTACTTTGCTAGCTTAAGGTATACTTAATTCCTTTCAAGTCAACGCGTGCTAGAGATTCTAAGTGCCCTGCCATTAATATCTATAAAATAATTCTATCCTGGTTAAGTACTTTAAGTCCCCTGGTATTAGATTTCATTGCCATAAACCCGTGCTTTGTACTAGACGCATGTAATTCTCTTTGTTCTATTTTTTGGAAGTATATAAGCACCCTGCACCAGTTTGTATAAATTATAAATAAGTCGTTAACTTTGCCCCAAGCCTTGGTGAAAGAGAAAAGCAGGCAGTTGAATAGCTATGTTATCTAGATAGGTATCTCTGTAAAATACTAAGTTAATTAGAGAATATAAGCTCTACTAGTAAAGACCCCAGCCCTTGTAAGCGGGTAGGCCTGTGATAAATTAGATGGTCGCACTGAACTCTCGATATACCTTATTTAATAAAGACAAGCATGTATATTACTAACATTGATAGATAGGCCTATATAGCGCCGACGTCCCTTTTTTTAATTACCAGTTTTCAGAGGAAATAGGCAGATATATTTTCTACTATTGGAATGCTCTTTATAATACCTTAAATATACGCGTGATGAAAACTTCCTATTTTAATACCTTAGTACAGAACTAGTTACAGTACTAGCAGTATGGAGTGGAATATATACTATTTATAGTTGAGCCTTCGCAGAGCCAAGCACCTAGCACACCCCGGGCAGGTAACCCATAAGAGCCTAAAACGCTTTTTATAGACATTTGTGTGCACTAGCATATGAGCTAATTTAGAATACTTGCACTTGAGAAAAGGTATCTACTGTATTTCTATAAAATGCATGATTTAGAAAGGAACTAACACCTCCTAAACTGCAGTTTTATTTTTATATAGGGAAGAATGTTTTTAAATAGATAATAGAGTAAATGACTCATAAGGGATTGTAAGTGCAGGTTTTCGTTAAGCAAATATCACAATGAAGTATCTCCAGCTATAATTAAGCAGTTCTTTATAGAATTAGTTGAGGAGTAGGGGATATAATACACCTTTATACTCTTTGCATTTACTAAAGCCAGGATTCTAGCACACACCTGTAAGAACACCTTAAGGTAGTCTATATTATGGAAAGAAATTATATTTTTTTATGCTTGATATTATATTAGCGTAGCGAGCTCCCCTAGCGCATTTTTAGAAAAGGAAAGAGCTATATTAAGGTATATTCTAACAACAGGCAAGTACACTACTTTACTTCTGGTGGAGGAAAGATTTAGAACTAGTTTTCAGGCAAAAGTGCACGCTATTGGAAACCTATGCAGTAGCTCTAATTACAACACTTGTTAAAGGACTGGGCATGTACATATGAATTATTGGGGATAACACTTAGGGTATTGCACAGGTATAATAATAATAAGGTTTTATAGTTAAAGATTGTGCAGTTTTTCTTTGATAATCAAGGTACTTAAAACATACATATCTTTAAGTAAATATAAGTAAAGCGCGGGACTAGCTCTACTATCAGTGATACTTTAAGCGAATTCTATAAAGACAAGTGTTATACAGCCTATTTCCCCTTATCTTAAATACACTTATAAATCTTGCCTAATAGCGTTGATATTTCCTCCCTCTGTGCCCCCTAAAACTTTACAATTATAGAGACTATTTCCTAAAAGGTGCACCGGCTTAATTTGATGAACTTAGTAGCCCTTGCCTTTTACTTAAATATACTCTATAAGTAGTACTGAGCCCAAGACAAGATATAGTGTGTCGATCTATAAATAGTAGTTACCCAAGGTTAAAAAAGAAGCTAAGGTTATATATATTAGAGAAATATGCGCTTGCTCGACGTGTACCTTAATAACTAAACTTTAGTGGTGCTACTTAAGGGAATGCTCTTTCATATTTTGTATAAAAAGACGATATCTTAGTGCTGTAAAAGGTCCCTTTTATTAGGTAAGGTTTCAGTAACTGCCCCACCTATATAACTATATAAATTAGGTAAAAGAACAAGCACTTTATAGTATTGACTATAAAGCCCCTTAATTAATTAATAGGACCCCCTTCAGTGTGTAAGTAAAGCTATCTTTCTTTATGTTATTATTTAGTAAATTATATCTAGAGCTAGTGTTAGAGTCAATGTGCTATGCCCACCTATTAGAGATATACCTCGCAGCATGTTTGGGCCTATAAAATCAGGCACTCCCTTTTATGTTAACTAAATTCAATAGAGAATGCCTTGCTATAATTGAGAAATGTAAAAACCTATAAGGGCCCATTATTGGAGCTATCCTTCCTGCTCATTTATGTATTTCTTCCTTAGTCAAGCGCGTCTTCTATATTTTCTATAAAATGGCTATGATACTGGAACTCTATTTATGTGGCTTTAAGTTAACTATAAAAAAAAATATATATATATAAAGCCCCTTTTGTACCCTTGCTCATGTTTTTATTTAATTTGTCTAGTTAGTACAGGAAGTAACTGCTTCGTTAGCCCTAAAGTATTTATCTATTATAGTACCCCTTTTTTAGAAATATTTATGCCCGGCGTAAAGGGAAATTATAAAGACAGTGCTACCTTAACTCTCTATATGCATAAACTCTAGAAGCTATACTTACTTAAAGTGCATCCTCTAATCTAATAATTAATAGGTAACTTTTTCTTACTATAAAATATTCCATGTCCTTTTGCAAGTGCTCTTTATCAAGTAGAGATTTTAGTTATATAGAAATGCAGTAGTTACTGCCCCTTACCCTAAAAGTGGGGTTATATCTACTTAGACGTGTCTTGATTTTCTGAGAATATTGGTTAGGGTTGTAGCTATTAAGTAGCCTTTCCCTTGGTCTAATATAATACTTGCGCCTACTTCTTGGAAATAGCGTTGCTCTATAAGGTGGAAATAAATATAAGATATCACTTTTAATAGCAGGAATTTCTGAACAGCCTTTACCTTCTGTATGTGTAACTACTGGATAGCATGCCTTAAAATAATTGGATGACTTTTATAGTACTTTGCCCCGCAGGGTCTAGAGAAAAGTATATTACAAGGCTTAAGACTTGATTAACTTTTGCTATGCATAGAGTATTTATCACTACGCATTAAGGGAAGATACTTAGAACCAATTGCTTTTAAAAAGAAAGATGAAAATTCC
>JAYMST010000038.1:0-23371 GCA_036897805.1 Plantago tenuiflora | reverse complement strand
GTATCCCCGATGCGTGCAGCAAACCCTATCACTTTAGTCTTTAGGCAGTAAGTGTAAACAAGACAGGTTGCTTAAGTCTTTCCCTTGCATAGACCTATAAGGCAGCCTATTTATAAAATCTACTTTTACTTTAGTCTTTTCATAATGACTTGAATTTAGTTCCCTGCTTAATGATGAGCTTTGTACTATAGCATATTTATTCTTATGCCAAATTAGAATACCCTAATTAACTAGAGCTCACGTTTGGTTAGGTACACCTATTATAGGCTTGCATAATTGAGTGACTCGGGCTTATAGTCTCTCTTAATCTTGGAATTAATGCTGCACTTACCAGATGCTTTACTACTATAGAGGCAATTTAAATAAACTTGTTATAGCGGTATTTCTTATAAAGAGCTATTCTAGTGTTTAAAAAGCAATACCCTATACGTAGACTTATTTAACGAAGGTTTTATATTAAAAAATATTTGAGAAAGATACCCTGCCAGGCTAAGAAGGTACACTTACATACAAGTTGGAAATACTCTAAATACTCTACGCAAAAGGACATATGCTTGCTTAACCTTTATCATTTTATAAAATACTGGGGCCGGGGGAATATGCTTGTTAGAAAGGAGCTATTATTTATGCCCTTAAATTCTGGAAGATGCTCTAGAAAACACCTTAGCTTATCTTAGCCTATCTAAGGCTAAGGGTGACTGCGGTGAATATTATATGTGCATAACTAAAAAAAAAAGGGGCTTACAAAATGCGCATTTTGATTATATAGAACACTATAGTTATTGCCTCGTGCCCTGCCCCTCTTTATAATGAATTCATGCCCCTTTTGCTACTATTGGATAATAAGGCGCTTTTATAGCATAGCTGCGTGCTTGGGACTAGTCTTGCACTCTGTGAAAGATATTTAATAATTATTTACCCCGACCTTATCTAGTATACCTTAGGGAGCTGCCTTCTTTAGATCTATTAGTTACAGATTCAGTGCTTAGGTTTGTAGGGTTAATAAATACTTTTACTATCTCTTAAGTATTGCCTTTTTATAGAGTAAATTATAGATTAAACGGCATTGCATTACTGTCTTATAACAAAGGTATTTGTAGACTAGCTCTATTATAATAAATACACTGCTCTTATATAGGAAAAGATTTTCGCGCGGGCAAGCTCTCTTCGATACTATTTTAACAAATGAGGATTTAGTTTAGTAAGGATACATTGTTGTTCTTAAAAATGCTCTCCCTTTATTAGGCCTATTTAAGGCGAGTGATTGCGCTAAGGTACCTTCATCAATAAACTAGTCAAATAACAAAACTTTATTCCTTTATATTCTTGCTCTAATAGAATTAGGTTTTCTACTTGCCCTTTTAAACTGCTCAAGCGCTTGTGCGTATGCCCCTTCTATACATGACTTTGTGGTGCTAAGAACCTCTCGTATGTGAAAGTAATTCCAACTCCTTAAGTACGCAAGAAATATATTTTGCTATAGGCAACTTAAGAATAAAATAGTATAATGCCCCCTTATGTTATGAGATATCGGAAAGTAGCTTATCTTTTTAACTGGGAAAGCTGCCATTAATTATAGCGCATGTCAAAACTATAAGGTAAACGCACATAAATTAATTTCAAGTAAGGGGAGATATATACATCAATTATTTAGTAACCGCATTCTTTGTATTATTAAAATAAAATATTGGACTATATTCAATATTCAATTAAAGGTAACGCAACTATTAAGGCATTAATATAATAAATGCTGAGGCTCTAATCTAAGTGGCAGCCCAAATCTAACTAAGAAAGAGAAGAAAGCCTGACTCCTGTTTGCGCAGTGTATTTAATAAGGCTTATATTAAGATTAAGTGCCCGTGCTTATCTTAATTAAGGTATTGTATTATAGACTTATATGGGCCCGCAGAAAATATCTTACCCCTAGTGTTAACTTGTTTTAGTAATAGTAATAATAGCTTTGTGCTTTGGCCGGACTTTTGCTGCTACATCTTAAAAATCTATACTTATACTTAATTGCCCGGCCCCCCTTAAAGGTGGAGCCTGCTCTCTAACTACTACTAGGGACTTCTTTTTGAAAATAATTAATAGGTAACTATAAGAGAGCAGCCTTTCTTATTATTTTATTGGCTTATTCCTTGACTCTAAGCCTTTAAAGTTTATTTCTTACTACATAGATTTACGGCGCGGAATACAAAATATCTTGCACTTGGAGATCGAGAGGGCCCCCTTAGTATTATTTACTTTGAAATGTGATAGGTTGGTGTTATTGCATACTTAGGAAATGGTAATGAAAGACACTTAGGACAAGAGCTATACCTATATAAAATAAAACTACTACGCTTTAGAGAACAGAAAGATAACTACCAACTATAGCTGAAAGAGTGAGTCCTTTTATACAACAAAATATTTTGAGTACCTTCTTTAAAGAGCAAACGCCTAGCACATATTATGGCAGAAAAGTAAAGGACTACACTTATTAATTAATTAATTAATGACAGAAATGCGTAGAGTAATTTTACGTTTAATTCTAGAGTTATATTTATCTAATCCTAAAACTAGATAGGAAAAAAACTATCTATCATCTTGTTCTTTAAAAGAACAGGAAATATAAAAGGCAAGAGCTCACCTCTTATCAAAGAAGCATTGCACTTTTGTACTAACTGCTTGGACCTTTCCGCCTTTATAGAAATATTTTAGAGCACAAGTGATAAGAAATATTGTTGAAAAGCCTTAATAACTTTAAAGAGATGTGCCTGGGCATAATCATAATATAAGCAACCCCACAGCATTAAGAGAGTCGTCTTTAGGTTAGTGCTAGCTATTAATTAAAGCTAGTAGTCTTTTTTTTACAAATACAAGAGCGCTAAGAGAGAGGAAATTCTGCCTTAGACCTGCCCCTTAGTAATAATACGTTATAGAGGATGTATGTGTACTATGTGTACCCTGTTATGTTACACGCCCCTAGAGACTCTTAAGCAACTAAAATAATACCTGCATTTAGTAAGTGCCCTAAAACTTGAGTATGAAAGCTAGTTAAAAAATAAAAATTTTGTAAAAATAACTCTCAAATAAGAAGGTGCCCTGCTCTATGTCACTTAAGAAAAGGGTAAATGAATAAACCCCAGCAGCTGTGTATACAAGATTAAATAATGTGGACCTCCTAGGTAAGTAGCTCCTCTTCAGTAACTGCCTTTAGGTTGCCTTAATCTTAAGTTATTTAGTTTTTATGTTCTTTTCACCCTTGGGAGTAGAATACACAGTTAAAAATATGCCCTAATAAATCAAATCCGCCCTTAAATTATTATGCTTGCTTTTACTAACTATATATCCTTCGGCTTTGTACTCATAAAGAAATTTTGTGTTCTATAGCTTGATCAGGGTACGTTTCTCTATATAAAAGTGTACTTGATATTATCATAATTAATTGTTTAAGCAACTACCCTATATTTCCCGCTGTTTTTAGGCTGTTACTATTAGAGTTCCTACACAATAATTTGCTTAGAGTCACTACTATAACTATAAATATCTAGTTAAAGCTTAATGCTCAGTTATGATTTTTACTTAATAGACGTAGTAAGCTGGGACAATAATGGATAACATGGATAATCTTGTAAGTGAAATCTATTACTTGGCATGGTCGTTAGAGAAAAGTATTGTAGCATGTGCATACTTAAACTAGGAAATTATTATAGTTAATCAGAAAGACAAGTATAATCAAAGAGGAACTCCTCTAATTAACCTCTTACGATTGGGCGTTTGAGTGTATATATTTATTGTAAATAACTCTTAATAAGTAAGCAGCTATAGCTCATAAAGGTCATATTATTCTAATGCCCCTTTAAAAAAAATAGTGAGAGCTTCTTCTTTAATGCAACCATATCTTAGACTAAGGGTACTAAAATGCAGGCTTTTATTTTAATCAACCTTTTTTCTTTAGTAAATACAGATTGCTGGATAGGTCATATAGGTACTTTATGAAAATATCGCAGTGCGTGGGTGCTTAACTTAAGTAACTATTATAATATTAAAGGGAGAGGGCCTAGCTCAAGAAAACTATCCCCAAGAAGCGCTGGCTACTGATAAAAAGCTTTATCAATTAATATCTAGGAAGATGGTAAAAAGTACTGAGCGCTCTTTAATAATGAGAACTCCTTTTTGTAGGGCTTATTTAAATATTATATCTTATTGTGCGGGAACCCTTTTATGCCATAATTGAGCAATACATATTATAGCGTTCTTAATACAAAACAGAGAAACGGATACAATTATCTCTTATAAATAAATAAATAAATTACCAAAATAAAGTATTTAAGCAAGAGAGGTATCCTGAAATATGTACTAGGGCACTATAAACTATACAAAGGCTCAACTATAATTTTGTACATTCTAGATCTCTATTTTCGGCACTAACTATAATAGCAAGTTGTAAGTATTGGTATATACATATTTGGTATATACAAGGGCTTATAAATATCATAGCTATCATAGCATAGTATTTATATTATGTAAACAAGGAAAGCTCCTGAAGTAAGCAAATATAGGCTTAAAGGATAGGTAGGGACAACTTCGTACAGACATATCTATTTATAAAATATAAAAAGCAGGGAATAGTGGCAGCATGCTAGTGCAGTGCGTATTATAAAACAAGAAACCAATGCCGAGGGCATGCTTAAGTAAAGAAGACGTAACCCATTAAATATGCAGGTGAGGCAGGTTCTTATAAGAGCCCCCTAAATGCACAATACAAGACGCCATTGTTGTTAAATTTGTATAGATACCTATTTTCTAAGCATAAATATTCGGAGGGGGTAAATTAAGACCTAAGGATAAGGCATATAATAACGCATATATATATCGCAAATAACAAGGTATATTATAGAGATACCTAAGAACAACTAGCTCACAAATATAAGAAAAAAATCCTTTCTATTATAGAATTATTATGTAGTAAGTACATGCGCGTAGCCTAGGCCCAAAGCATGTAAATTCTATAAGAGTACTAAAAAAAAAGAAACTGGGGGTCATAGAGAAAGGCATTTTTAATATCCAGGACTTAAGATCAGTACCTACTCGTTAAAAGGGAAGACTATAAAATCTACCTCAAGCTACTAAATAAGTTGCTTACACAAAGAAGGATAGGCTAAGGTACACCCCTGGTAGCGAAACCTTTCTAATATTTTCTAATATTAGTAACTAAAAAGGACGGGAAAAGGAACCCCGTTATTTCTATCTATACTTACAGAGCGCACAGATAATTATTTCATGTACCTCTCCTTTACATTTTGCAAAGACGCGTTTAAAGCACGATTATCAATATAAACTAGACTACCGCTCTTTCTAAGTAACCAAATTATTATAAAAACAGCAAATGAATTTAACAAGATTGCTCTACTAGTTCCCTTAAGTTTTAAAATTACCTAATAAGAAAGAGCTACTTAAGTATCAGCTGCTAGATTCTTATTATAAACATTATTATAAACAAAGTACAGATAACTGGTCCTGCCAGCAGGTGATACAAGGCATGCTCCACTACAACTATAGAGGCTGCGAGGTAATATTTTAGTAAGACAAGCACATTAGCTAAAAAGAGTAAAGGCAATTTATTATATTTTATATTAAAAATAAAAAATAACAAGATATACATCATAATATACATAATATAGGAGCACTCTAACTATTTTTAACTTAAGAAAAATATAAAGCATAGAAGCTAGTATGCACGCACCTTTTAGGCATGTTCTAATTCCAGACTTTAGTGTTTCCACTTATAGGGCTCTTTTAAAAGAAAGGATTATAAATAGTGTTCTATAAATTATGCGTATCCCCGATGCGTGCAGCAAACCCTATCACTTTAGTCTTTAGGCAGTAAGTGTAAACAAGACAGGTTGCTTAAGAGAGTACTATACAAGGTAAAGCTATTTCAGGTTACTCCCATTATAAGATAAGCTTTTAACTATAAAATATGTGTCTCTTAAATAACTTAATAAACCTCGCGCTACCAACTACTTGCAAATTGCAAAGGACTTTCCTATAAGGGTACCCACGTGCACGCTTTGTACTAATAAAAAATATGTTCTACGTTACTATGTTTTAGGCATTCCTCCCCCTTTTTTACGCTTTAGGTTTAGTAGATTAACCGCACTAGTGCAGTTTTAGTACATGTTTTAAAGAGAGGATAATCGGCAATTTCATGTTATATTCTAAAGGGTACAGCTCAAGCATTTTTATATTATATTAAGAGTAAGCACCTAACGGTTGTTATAGAAGAGAGTATCCTCGCTGAATCCTAGAGGAGTTAACTATGGCAATAAGAAAGATTTAACACGCGCAAATACAAGAGGTATAGGCCCTCGCCCACAAGACTTACTTATAAAAGACATGCATATTTATCTGTTCCTTTTCCATAAAGTAAGACTATAGATATTCCACTGGGCAAAAGTAAGTAAGATCTTTATCAGATGAGGTATACATATTAATACTAAACTAAAATACGAGAAAAAATAGGGAGAAGAGTCTAAGGCATCCCTTAAAGTGCGCCCTACTATTTGGCAAGACATTAAACTAAGGTATACAAATGGTATCGGCAGCTAACATAACAAGGCTGGAGAGAGCGAGCCTAACTTTATCCTTAAGCAACACAGGAACCTCTTTTCTTAAGGTAATTAGTATTTGTGCAAAGGCACACCAAAACAATATTTTCTATTTTCTGTCCTTTACTAGCGAGAAGTATTACACCCCGCACCCTCGCAGGTTCAACAAATATGAAATACTATACTTACATAAATTAGAGCACTAAGATTTATTACTTATCACGAATAATTCAAGAGTGCTTTCCTTTCTCGACATAGTGCTATACATTTATATATAACACATAAAAACACGCGGTATATCCCCTTATACTTAATAGATAAAGAATACTTAATTATATAAGACATAAAAAAGGTGTATTTGTTAGCTATGAAAGCGTATCTTTAGTCTATACCTTACCTTTACCTAGGGAGGACCTTTATATAAAAAGTCCTTATAAGAACTATTGAATTATTAGGTATTATTTTCTCCTTTCCGTTTTTAAGGTTGTTTTATGATATTAATGCTATATTTATTATTTATTTATGTAAGAGGCCGCTTAGAAGCAATCTTTATGCTTACAGAACTTGTTTAAAATCAACTTGTAGGAATCATACGTGAGTAACTTGTAAAGTGTGTTTTAAGCTTTAAATTATGCAGCGCAACTTGGCCCTTTATTACGATAAAGAGATAAAAAAAGATAAAAGCTCTATGCTGCTTGACATGCCACTCATTGCGCTTTGGGCCTTTAAATTAAATATGTATGCCCATAGCATTGATAAAGGAGCCTGTACTATAACCGCCCAGGACTAGCACTAGCACCTATAAAAGGTATGTAAATACAACTAACTGACGTGGCCTTGCTTCTCTTTGGCTTTAATAATTAAATACACTTTAAAAAAGAAGGGGGCACCATGGCAAAGAGGTAATATACTTGGGTGGGACTATAACTTACATTGTATATTTGTAACTAATAGCTAAGGCTCCGGAGAAACCCTTTTGGTTAAAGGCATAATATCCTATAAGGCGAGTACTTATTCACCTACTGCTCGAGGGGTAAAAATCAGATTCTTCACTAATTCTTTAAGGAAGCCTAATTATATACTTTGCGCTGGTACCAGAAGCTAGCCTTTTTATCTTAAATGACTATTTATATTTTAACATATCTATGTTTAAAGATAAAACCAAAGCCTTATAGTACTATAATAAGCTTAAGGGATACTATAAGATAAAAGAGGGTCTACGCCTTAGCTAATCAATAACTTAATCTTAATAAAGGGGCAATAGAGTTATATACTAAAAGAGTCGTGCGTGCTAATAGTACCATATTTCTCAATAACTGAAGAGGGCAGGGAAACTTATACAAGGGAAAGATATAGCCCAAGTGTTATCCTAGGAATGTCTTTTATAAGAGTTAAGCTAATGCGCCAAAGTAAAATAGTACCTAATTTCTTAACTAAGTATATTGGGATTTATTTGGTAAAAATAATAGCATTAAAGTAGTATCTTCTCCAAGTATTTTTAATGGCTAGCTCTATAACACTACTAGCTGGTCAAAGCAGAAGCAAGGGTCTCCTAAAGTAGCAAGTTATCTTAGGTATAACAAGAACTGCGAGGGTAGAAATATAATACTATAAAGTAAGACCAGGAATTATTCCTACTAGTTAGGGCATTTGTATCTTGTGTTTACAAATCCTGCACAAAGGGTTTCATAATATTACGCTGAGGCCTTAAAAATTAAAGAACATTATAAGGTACATTTATTAAATATATTTACTAGCGTATATGAGTGACTAAACCTTCTAGTTGTTATCTTTAAATAAGTTATAAATAACTGCTTATGGGGTGCCCAGATAAAAAGGCACATCGAGGAAGAAAGATCCTTTTAGACTGCCTTAGCAAGGACACCTATCCTTCATTAGAGCAAGGTGAGTCCTGGCAAGATTGTCAAGATCTAGCTATATGACTGCAAAGTACCCGAGGAGAGGGCGAATTTTATATTTATGGCCGAGCTCCCTCTTCTTAGGTCGTGTCTGGGTGTGAAAAGTAGAAAACTAAACTCATATAATATTATATAACTTTTCTACCAGGATCTACCAGACAATTATAAGGTTGGCGGGCGTTTAACTATTCAAAGACTGTTTCTCAAAGGCTTTTCCTTCTCCAAGTATAGTAGCAGTGTTAAACAATTATTATAGAAAACCAACTACTGTGAATAAGGCTTAAAGTAGTACCAAGTAAAATAGGAAGCATACACCAAGGGATTTGGCGGAAGTAAGAAGAACACTTTACCATATTAAGCCTAGTTATTTATATCTAAGACAGTAAGAGAACTTGCCCAACTTATATTGTTTGGGGAGGGGTTTTGTACCTATTGAAGTCTGTGTATAAGCAAGTCCTTTTATATAAACAAGGACGAGAGGGTAGGGCATACTATATTCCCTTCTTTTCAGCTAGTAGGTTATGCTTTATTACTAAGTAACCTAATTTCTTCTATTAGCTATATTGTGAGGGAGCGCCCCTTTTTTTAGAAATTTAGAAGTAGATGAGAGTACTTCACCCAGCAAAATTAGCGTGCCCCGGGTGCAATCTAGTAAGTTATTTAGCAAACGGTGCTGGTTGGGGGAACAGTACGCAAGTATATTTCTCTTAGCCCTTAGAGTAGCTGCATAAAGCATAAATTCTAAATATAGGATAGCCCTAAGTTATGAAAGTTATGAACAAGTGAAAGGCTTTGAACAAGTGTTTCAGACTTCGGGCTAAATATTTCCCCATAAATTGGAGTTAATTGAGTTTTATTTATATAGAAATGGTCACTGAAATTTCTTTGCGTGCTCACCAATTATAGTAAATTTGTAGTATTTAGAAAGTAGCTTCGAGCGTAGGCACTTATAAATTATTTATTCAAACTGGATATCTCCTAATGTCATAATTACTTATATAAAACCACGCTAAACTGTTGTGGATCAATTTCCTACATTATGCCTTTAAAACAAGTTCTATCTATATATAAATCTATGCTTAGAATTGGCACATCTTACACATTTTACAAAATAGGAAGTCTATGCTTGCCTTTGCCTAGTTAAAATGTTGTCCTAGAGATGCATCCGCCCGCACCCTTTTGATTTAAGCATTATAGAAATATTATGGTATAACCCCTTTCGTAGTACAAGTAGGAGCGCATTACGTGTCTTGCATAACTTATTACTTAAAGTAGTAGCTACTTGATCTGTACGGCTTGCCCCTTGCAGAAATGTATTATCCCTTATTACTCTATATAATTACTCTATATAAATTATTTTCAAGTTACTTAGTAAACCCTCAAAATATATTTCCTTAATTAATACACTTAGTTATACTAATAATAAGTTCCCTTACCACCACTGTTAGTTATTCATAGCTATTTTATAAAAGATTAGGTGCGTTCAGTTAAAAAGGAGTACTTAATTACATAGAACAGTTAGAGAATTCTTGTCACCATAACCGTTCTTAGTAAATTCGCCCTTTACGAAGCCAGATTAATTAAATAAGGAAACGCCTCGTCATAAGCATCTACTAGATATAGAACTTAGACTAGTAGCCGTACATAATAGAAGAGTTCAATAATATCTTAAAAGCTAAGATTATCTATTTACAAATGCTTTACATAAAAAAGGGGCCCCGAAGCACCGGCCTTTACGATTTATATTACTTGGCTAACATTCTATTATAGAGAATTGAAGTAGCTAGTACGTATAAGTACTCACTTCTTAGGAGACTCTTTAGTTACATCTATGTACCCTCACAAACATTTGGTGGTTTAGAAAAGTTAGCTATGATAAATCTCTCAATAAAAGTATTACCTAAATAAAGGCACTTATCTTTAAGATTAGCCTGCGATCAGGGCATGTTGCTTAAGGCTTAACTAAGAAACAGAGGTCGGGAATACTCCTTTATTAAACTTTATTAAAAAAGCGGCCTATAATACGCAATTATTTTAATATATTTATTGTTTAATCTAGAACTATAAAAATATACGGAATTACTTCTGTCGCTTATAAAAAGACATACTATATTTAATTATACTAGTTAGGCTAGCTTGAACCTTTACGCTTAGGAAAACCCTGTTAGTACTAGTTTCAATAAAGATGGGAAGGCCTTGTATAGACCTATACTTTAATCCTCTAAAAGAATGCCTCGCCGAGTAAAGCTTCTACTATGAATGCCCGTAAACCCGTTGACTAAATTTTGTATATATATAAATGTTGTATAGTTATTACTCCTGCCGAGGAGGCCTATCCATTAACCATTAAAAGGAAATAATATATTATTAGATAGACGCTTTTCCGGAATAATGCGGGGCACAACCTACGCCTTATGTTAAATGGAGAGTGCTGATCTAAGGCCCTATAAATATTAAATACTAGAGTTAATGGAAAGGGATGTGTTTTATATGACAAACTGTTTATTAATATTACCCTAGCGAGGGGTATTTTTGCTCGTGGGCAAGGCAAGTTACTCGTTTTTTAGACAATGAAGAAAATATAATCCCTTTCATACTTCTAATAAAGGCTTCCTTAATTACATGATGTATTCTCTTAATTCAAAGATTTATAATAGCGACAATTTAATTTATACAAAATGCATTTTATAAAGTTATAAAGACGGCAAGAAGAAATCCTACATAATAACGCCTTTTAGTAAAGAGCAATGATAGCATTTATAGGGCTTGCGTAAGTTTATTACCTAGTATAGAAGTACAGAGACAAAAATATATTATATTATAATTTAAATATATTATTACCTACGTCTATAGCTAACCTTAGGTGGAAGAGGTGCCATAGACTTTACGCCCACTATGGTTTATAAGATATGCATTGACTCTTGCTTAATAGAGTTGGCTAATTGTGAGTACGCTGTGCCCTTCTTATTAGGCTTTTCCTTGACTCCTTAGTTACTGACCTACTAGTGCTTGAAGTTGAAAAGTACACTATAATATACTCAATTACCGAGAGCTGTGGTATATTCCTTCGTATTTAGACCTGCCTGCCGCTATTATTATTATATAATATAAGCGACGACCCCCTTTTTGAAGAGCTCTTGAATCTATGTCTGAGTTAGAAAAGCCTAATTAATTTAAAGAATCCCTTAGTATATTTTGAAGAAATGTATAGGCAGCCTTACTTTCTTTAAAAGAGAGCTCTTGGTACTGATTACTTAATTTGTCAGATAGACAATGAATATATTTACTTGTGGGCATTTACTGGTGTACTCCCTTCTAGAAAAGGTTTATAATATCTAATATTTGCTTGTAGCGCGAGGGTGTCTTATTAATGGGCTACTACTCTATATCTTACACAATAAAATATCTGCCCCTGTCCTACATAACTGCTACTATTGTATACTTACTGAACTAAGAGTTGCCCTACCTACTGTAGTAATACAAATACTATCTAGTACTGCGTTTTCACTTTACGCCCTGTATAATTTATACCTTACTTATAAAAAAATAAAAAAATACCTAGCTTTATAGCTTTACCTTATGAGAAAGGAATTTTCGTTTTTTCTAGTGTTACCTTAGATATAGCATGCCTCAGCCAAAGGTATTTTAAGTGTATGAGCTTACCAAAGCACATTAGCTACTTTACAAGGGCATTGCTTTTATAAGTATGTTAAGCCCTCTTTTTCCAATATAGTTATAGATTCTAGTCGCGTTCTTTAAATAACCTTTTCGTAGTAGGGAAGAAGGCACGCCATTTATTAACAACCAGTCATTTATCAAAGCATTCTATTAGAGCAGATAGCACACCAAATTCAGTCTTTTTCCTCGGGGCGCTAGTATAATTGTTATAGATATCTAGTATAAAACTATAATAATGAATTACGGGACAAGAGTATGTATAGGCGCTACTACCGAACCTGTGTTTATTAGGCTTGCTTGTGGGGAGAATTCTTTAACTTTTGCGTTTAAGGGAATTCCTTGGCTATATTAAGAAGTGCTTAGAATGTGCTCTTGTTGTCCTTGTATTTTACATAAATGAGGCTATTATATTATATATTATCACACTTTAATTATTTTAATTAATTATATAGCTCTTATAGAAATAAGGGCTTAGGCAGAATTATTGTTTTTTTTTAGTTACACGCACTAAAGTAAGATACAGTGAGAGCTCCCTTTTCCTTGGGCCAAGTGCTCTCTTATCATTTAATTGAACTATGTATGCTTTGATTAGGGTACTTATGTGCTAGCTGCTTGATCAGCGATATGTATTTACCACTTCTATCTATAAGTATTAACTTTATCTAGTAAGGAGCCTTTTAGTTTGGGGTGTATTCTATAAACTAAGTAATAACATGCCCAAGGAACTGCGTTTTTACTAAAATAGAGCTATACTAAGTATTATCTATGTATTTAGGTAAGAGGGGCCCTTTCTAATACTATGTTATCTCTATTTACTTTACTACCAGTTACAAGGCATGGCGCAAGACCTATACAAAATAGTTTTACTATAAATATATCTGTGTAAAGAAGACTAAGACAAAGGTCAATAGATAATAACTTCTATCTTAAGGAGCGCCACAAAGAAGAGGTTTTTGTTTTAGGCCCAGCTAGTGCATTAAAGTATTTTCAAATATAAGCAGTTCATAAATAACAAGTCATTTTATACCTCAGTAGGTGTATACTAAAAGAGTTCTATACTATAAATGACATGAGTACATAACCAAATCATTAACGGCGTAGGGACAAGAAATAGTAGCTTCGTGCAAGATAGCCTTGGTTAATAAAAGATATTCTAAAGAAGCTCTTCTCTATTATAAAGTAATATACAATTATTTAGATAAAAGTATAATAAGATACATCCTCTGTACAAAGCGACTAGTCCCTTAAATAATATAAATAATAAGCTATGAAATATTTTTTTTTAATATAAGACCCATAACTTTCCTATAATAGATCTGCCCGAGAGTACTATAAAGGCAAAGCTTAACTATTAATGAAGAAAAGCCCTCCTTATTAACTTAACAAGAATTAACAAGACGTAGGTATAATACTAGCCCGCACTTCTCACAAAACACGGTTTTCTTTTGTAGTGATACAGATACAAGTACGTTCTTTACTAGTACAACATACAACACTTGTGTTTAGTAATTGCAGATACCTCTGTACGCAAAATGATTTAAATGGATTCTTTTCTGAGTGTAGTTATAGATATCCTCGCTGCTATAAATGCTAGGTGTTTTCCTAAAAAGTCAATAAGTCTTAGGTCTACCAATGCGCATTAATTTACTATTTAGAAGAGGCCGTATAAAAGGGAATTTGTGCACCCACTTAAGCAAGCAGTTACCTATAATATACTATGAATACTCTGATCTTTTCCGCTGTAAGGAAAGGAAAGGAAGTGTCTAAAGTATTTAGTTATCCTAATTACTCTACATCAATCAATCAATTAGTAGACATCTGTGGTAAGGGACTTTTAGGCGTATTGGGTCAAGTAAGATGCTTATTATTTATACACCGCAAATAAAACATAGAATATATAAGCCCAAATCATAAGTTAAGCCACGAGGTTCTCTTCTCGAGAAACTGCCCCTGTAATTAATATATAACCAAAAGTAGATGTATGGAACAAGGTACAGCTCACTTCTTAGCCTAACGGTAAGGTTATAAATAAGGGGGGGCACTTCTATTGTTCTTATTGATAGCTATAACCGTCTGCCACATGTTATTATTATTTTATTAGGCAGTTAAGGTATTTCTCTAACAATAGCTCTGTTCTTTTTAAGCATAATACAAGCGCATTCTATACAGTAGTATTTCCACCTCCAAGGGGGCAAGTCCTTTGGGGTTAGGTTCAATAAATGCACTAAGATATTACTAAAAAATATTCATACTAGAGTACTTGACAACTTGTAGTAGGGGGCGCTATAGTATAGGTTGAGCCCCTTAAAATTATAAGATCTATAGAATATATACAGTCAATTTCATGTATACATATCTCTATGCAGTAAAAAAAGATAACGAGTACTTATATAAAGGATACATTCTACGAGGAGAAATAACTTTAGCATCTTTGTTTCCTTTTTCATTTATACTACTGTACAAAAAAATAACTCCTTCGATATGATATTTATTTATTCATACGCAGTAACTAATTCTCTTAGCCCTTCACCTTTGGCTATTTATAAGTAATTACTACAGGGGCCCCTGGTATTAGAGCAATTAACTGCGCCGTTTTTATGTCCACAAAGTTTGCGTTATCTGATGTTAAGTACTCCTCCCTATAAAATCTCAAAGACCTTTTCTAGGGCGATTTTGTAATATAAAGTACCCTTGCACTTTTAGCAAACTGTATGAGTTGTTATAAGAATAAGCAAAGAATTAAAACAGATCGTGTACACTCTTACCCAAAGGTATAAAGTAAAGAAAGCTCTGTTATTCTATATAATAGGGCCTATCCAAGCCAGTACAATTAAAGCAAAAGTATGGTAGATATGCGCCCCTTTTTCTCTTAGTTAATAGAAAATAAGCAGTACGTACTAAGTAATTAGTAAGAAGTAAGTAGCATTCTCTTATAGGCAAGCTAGAATATTATAGGGGCATACAAATATGGCTAACCACGAATTATTTAGTATTGGCCAACAAGGTACAAAAATTATGACATTTCTATGTAAATAAAACTTGCATTATTTCTTTAATATTTAATAAAAGTCTTCGCTACTGACCAGCTGCGAGTATTTTTCCTCGCCCTTGCCTTTTAAATGATTCATTGTTTATATAAATATCGCGTACAGCTGCCCCCAGGGATCTTTCAAATTATGCATTTATAGTAGCAATTTCCCTTTCCACTTTGATTTTAACAAGTGTGGAGGTAAAATAGCCATACGTTAAAGTATTTGTAGACCATTAATTACTAATAAAAACGAGGGGCTCTTGCCCATCTACTGTATCTTACATAATATTTAGGGATTGCTTTTTGGGTCTAAGCTAGCCGTTTATCTAATAGTCATAAATATAAAGTACGCTCTCTGTAGTAGTGCCCGCATACCTACTAAAGTTTGGCGCATAAGCGACCCTTAAAACCTTAAGTTCATAGCGCAAGGCGAGAATAAATCTATAGTATAAAATATTAATAAGAGGTTAATTATAGAGTAATCCGGGCATACACCGTGTTAGAGCCTACCTTTTCCTTAAAATAAGTGTAAGGTCCTAGTGGGTAAACCATAAGTTATAGTCCTTTAGGAAAGTATATGTTTTAATAAGTTTTTTAATAAGTATAGGACATAGAGCAGAGACAGTGCACTTTACTTAATTAAGTAGGAATAAGAGAACATGTCTTTAAAAAGTCTTGCCTTGCACAAGAGAGAATGCTTATGCCTTTGTATTAAGAGTATTAAGATAGAGAATTCTAGTATTTTTCTAAGCGGTACTAAGTACTTGTTAATATAGGCGGTAAGGTACCAGTTATATTTATATATAGTTCACAAGTTAATTCTACACAAGCAGCTTCTTATACTAAGTATAGTTCTTTTTAAATCAATAAGTTACCATCAGTATTCCTTAACACTAGAGATATAGCTTTATAGACTTTGTAGTTATATTTATCTGTGGCAAAAGGAGTAAGCCTTTCTCCTTTAATTTAATATATAACAGGCTAGAGTAATAGCCTATAGTTTCTTCTTTTGTAAAATAAGGCTTCTCTAAGTATGCCAGGTAATTTTTCATTAAGCAAATAAAATAGCAGGTCTACGCACACTTGTAGGAGTCTTTGCTAACTGGAGTCTTACTTGGTATGCGTGGATTCTTCCTGACGTACCAATGTATTTAACCAGCGCGCCTTGCCCGAGTATAAAATGCTCAGCTCTTTCCTAATTAAATATTTTCTTGTCTTTATAGAGAGCGCCCTTAGAATTGTAATACCTAGACCCAGTTGTCTTAGAGATTAAGCTATTAGCAAAGCCCTTTTGATATGTCTATTACAACTATTTGCCCTTAATATAAAGTGCATAATATAATGGAAGGGGTGGCTCAAAAGTATATTATAAATTAAGCTATAAAGCTTTTACCATTTTAAAGAGTAAGTAGTTCCTTTCTTTAATCTTTAATAAAGTACACTAAAGTTGTTAGAATGAAGAAAGAATTGCCAGTAATTTACTACAAACAATATAAGGCTTAATTTTTGTTATAGTTAAGTTAAACTGGCAAGTACTGAGCGCACTAATACTTGTAGGGTCTACTACAAAAAGTTATTCCCCTTTCACAAACAGACAGATAGCTTACTTAATAATGGGGTATTAAATTGTATATCGCTTTAACTATAATAAAGAAGATATTGTGCTCAACAAACTAATAATTTCTTTCTATTTATTTACAAGGGCAAATAACTAAAATGAGGTAATAAGCGTAAAGCATCCCTTTATTAAAGAAGAAACATGGTATAGGCAAGGGCACCTCCTAAAAGAAAAGATCAATAAAGTACCTGTATTACCTAAATACCAAATGCAAACTTCTCTATTATAAAGCCTTCGTTAAGTAAATACCTTTGTAGGGACACGTATAAATATTTAATACAGCCCTCTTTCTACTAAGTGCAATCCCATAGGCTATTGTTGATATGAGTAAAAATTCAAATATGAACATAACAAGATTTAAGGGGCAAGCTCTTCACTATCAGTATCCAAAAAAGGTATCTTATAATTAATTTAGCACACTTTAAGGGCTAGAAACTATAATCCCTCTCTAATAGGTATGCACTTGGAGCAAGCTAGACATAATTTAAGCCATAACTTAGTACTCATACAAGTAACTATAGGAATCAATACGTCTTCCTTTGCATGAAGCGTTTATATAAAGACATGGGTGCATACTACTGCATAGTTAAAGAGGAGTAGACAAAAAGGATTTAAGACTACTTGTTTGCGGTAAATTTGAGAGTGCACAACCTTGTACTTAAGCGGGCATTACCTATAGCTATGAGTATCTTATACCTACAACCAGGTGGGATGTCTCTGCTACATTCTTAGTAAACTAGACATACTGCGCGCCCTTTATTCATGTCTTGCAAGTTATAGTTTCTAGTGAACTCTTTACTTTCTAATATTGCTTAGACTACCTAAAGTATTAATATAAATCGCTTTTAAGTCTTTCAGGAGACCTCTGTAAACCGTTGCTCTCCCCTAATTACTCCATTTTAAAAGAGTTCTTTGCTATACAATTATATATCATCCAGGATTTTTTCATATTTTACAAAATTAGCTATAAGAGATAAGATGCACCTATAAACTTCACCTCTTAATAGCCCTTAGCTAGAGAAAACCAATTTAGTATAGATTATATTTCAGACTTAGGTTCTTACTAGTATCGTTTCTTTATCGAGCTAGCTATATTTATAATTTGCCAATATATTCTACAAAAATACTTGAGATGAACTAAGCTAAGGGTGTACCCAAAAGACCCCTTACTCTGCCAAAGGGCGCTTTACTAAGATGAATAAATTATGCTAGGAGTGCTGCTTGCTGGAAACTTT
Organism: Plantago tenuiflora; assembly: GCA_036897805.1. Lineage (NCBI taxonomy): Eukaryota > Viridiplantae > Streptophyta > Magnoliopsida > Lamiales > Plantaginaceae > Plantago > Plantago tenuiflora. The sequence goes on along the minus strand of JAYMST010000038.1, from coordinate 5,297 downwards.
TCCTTTTCAACTGGGTATAGATATTTGGGGTGCTAGGGAAAGTCCCTACATTAAGTGTAATAGATCAAGACCAAATATGCTATTAAGTCTATTCTATAATAATGGGTTTATTTAACTATATCTTTTCTTTGGGGGTATCCTCTCTTGCTAGCATAGTACCTGTATTTAAAGTCGATATGCACTAATGTATTATTACTCGCTCCTTGTGGGTAAGTTTTAGTTGGCAACTTCAACAAGCTTTATAATGGATGTGCTTTTTCCTATTGTGTCTAGGCCTTTAACACATGATAGCTTTAAGTAATCAAAGTTGGTCCTTGTATTTCTTTGCCATTAGAAAATACCTATTATAACTCGCGCAAAAGAAGGGGTTCTTAAATATTTTTTTTTACTTGCTTTTATTTATTTTTAGTTTTAAAGAGAATAACTTAAGTATGTCTTAGAGTCCTTATTATAACAGCGGGACGTCAAGTGCATTGCTAACTTGTGCAACTACCGACAAAGAGACAAGATAAGCTTACCTTATTTTAAATAACATAGTGCTGCTGTGTGATATATGATATGATCCAGTACAAGACCTTAGCTTAGCTATAAATGAATCCTTTCGCTTAAGTACGCACAAATAAATTAATAGGCTAATTATGTTATAGATTCTCTAGATTTAGTCTTATCATAGTAAAGTCTATTCCCTTTTTCGCGCCCTTTCTTAAATAAATTGAAAGGGACAGGTGCTTTAGTAAATTAACTTGTCTTTAATAACTTAAAGTACAAAATATTGAAGTACTAAGAGAATGCCCTAACATACCTAAAAAAGAAGATCTATAAAATATAAACGGTATCAATGATCCAAGACATTCCTAATAGCATTATAGCAAGGCCATGATCTAGCATGTATAAGATAAGAGTGCAAGAGAAAGCACAGGACGGATCTATGTGTACTCCCCTTATTACTGATCAAGAAAGATTAAGTGCCATTTATTAAATAAAGCTGCTGCCTTATGCCTTTGCTTTAAATAGAAAATGCAATTCCTGAGGTAGCCTATGCATACCTTTTATTTCATTAAATTTCATTAATAAAGCTATATATTATATATAACCTAGACGCCTCTCTATACTAAGATATTTACACTAATGCTTTTGCTTTTAACAAGTGCAACTAAACTATATAGCTGCCCCTTCTGCTGCAGCGTACCCTAGAATATAGTAGTTTAAAGTACGGGAAAGACATGTGCTTAGACACAACAATCGCACTATTACATTTTACGCCAGCCTTAAGCCTGCTTTAGCCTTCACCTAAAGTAAAGAGCTATTAATAGAACCTATAAAATGGTGTGTTACTTACTGCCCTTAAGTTTTGTCTAGTCTGTAAGAGCACACAGAAATGTTATATGATAAATACCTTCCACTGTATTTTATCTTACTTATTATAAAGGGGAGCTCTCATGTGTGCCAAGCTACTCCAGGTGGAATACTATGTTACTTTTATTAAGATTAAGGGTGCAAAAATTGGTTTGCTTAGCGTGCTGCTTCCGGACTATTGATAAAGGAAGAAGTCAGTTCTATTTATTATTTACTCCTCATGGTATAGTTGAGCCGGCGTCTTTTAAGTATTATTAAATTAATATTGGACTACTATTTCCTTTATACACTACACACTTGGTTAGTATCATCTTTAGACAGCCAGAGCATATCACTTACTAAGCTCTTATCTAGGTCGAGCGCTATTATATTTCTGTAACTATAAACAATTTCAGGTATTTGAACTTTACAGGGAATTACCTTCCTACACGTAGTTATGCAAGTTCTGTCTTAACAAATCTTTGCTTTGATCTATTCTATATAGTGATAGTGTGTTATTCGATAGGGTGTACTTAATGCTTAGGAAAGGAAATAAATTAATGGCTTCAAAAGATAAAAGTTCCCTCTGGCCCCCGCTATGTGAGAAGTCAGGAAATGCCTTTGATACAGGCCTATATAATAAGTTGTTTAATTGTTACTACAAATCTATAAATGCATACTATTATATTAGATAGAGTAACTAGAGTAACTGGAGAGTATAAAAGTCAAGGTCTTAATAAAAAATAGGACTAGAACATGTGATGCATAACTTTATGGGGAGGCAACTGCCGCCTTCTAGCGAAAAATGCTCGATTCTTTCTTACTATATTTAGATAATACGTAGTTACGAGGTACTGGGTGTGTAGTAAAATACTTTAATTATTTCTCTTCATCTTCTGCGTTTTCTTTAGGGCTTGCGCTTATTTTTGGAAATTTTTGGAATATAGCTTTATTTTTATTAATAAATTGATTTACTAGGAGAGTATGCATATACTAAAATAAATCACTCAACATACTACTAAATACTAAAGTATAAGGACTAGTTACTCGAAATACTAGGGGCCACTTGGTAGAACCGGGCTATATCTTGCATTATCTATCTTTTACAAGGTATTGGCAGAAAGAAATTATAGCAAGCTATATTCGATATTATCACAGTTTTATAATTAATGGAAGAAGTAAAGAGTGCATGAAAAAGACAATCACATAGTACATCCTTAAGAAGCAGATACTAGATAGAGTTTTATTAAAGCATATTTTAGAATAGAAAAGGAGTGGGTCTTAGCTAACTGCACCCAGATGAACTGTGCTTCTAACTATCTATAAAGTCTATAAAGTACCTATCTTAATTATACCTGCTAAAGGAGAAGAGGTAAAGTTACAATGCTATAACTCTAGAAAGTATACTTATATTTAATGTTTAAGCCTTGCTGCCGAGCTGCTTTTTTATATGTCCCTGTAGCTAAATAAAGGAAAGAGTTGCTCTAAGTGCTGCCCCTATATAAGAGTCTCTTTACCCAAACTTATACCCGGACCTATATTATGTGCCTCTGTCCTGTATACTTCTCTACTTAAATTAAATCTAAAGAGTAAAAAAGAGCTTTATCTATTTTTTTTATAAAGATGGTCTTATAAAGGTATCGCACCGAGTAAGCTACTATAAAGTGCTAGGGCAATTAATAAATGTTGTAAGAAAGGGGAGAATTAATGTACAATATATTACTAACAGTTCGAGAGGGTGCAGCTAGATTACGCCTGCCCAGAGAAGAACTTGAAATATAACACAATTTAGAGTTGCTAAACGCTGTTGAAGCCAGTACACTTGTTCTTGATAGAAGCTTATACACAAGGCCTGCTCAAAATTAATATACTACCATTATTTATATTATATAGAATATAGAAGGAAAGAGTACCTCTTTATTACGCGAGGGGACTTCTTGAACTAACCCTTTCTTATAAATATATTTATAGCTATATGGAATCACGAGTATTTAAAGCGTTTGAAAAGCCTGTCTTATACTAGAGCACACTGCCTATTGTCACAAAGGTAGATTTTTTTAGAACTCAACGAGAATAAATAGGTTAAGTACATAAGGAAATCATAGCGCCCTAACAAAAAGCATTCCAAATAAACAAATAGCAAGGACTATCCCCCTCCCAGCGATTAGCTCATTTCTAAGGTGCAAGTCATAAAGGCAAGCGGGAGCGTAGTATGGCCGGCAAGGTACGAATTCTTAAGTAGGTAGTACAGTAAAACTCCAAGGCCGTGTAATCTAAGCACTCTTAACTAAGTGGAGTATGCCTTTCCTACAGAGAACAATTAAATGAGTTTACGCTTTTATAAGATATAGAACAATAAGTAACTACTTTCCTAAACTAAGGTGGAAAAGATAACTCGTCAGTGTACTTCGTGTAACGGACAGCTTTATAGAATCTAGTTTAATTAGTTTATAAGTTATTTGCCTTATACATAATTTCAAATAATAGAAAACCTTTTCTTTATATAGGCGGAGCTCTTTTAAAATAGATTAGCAGGTAAATTGTTACTAAAAAGACAGTTAACACATGTTTAGAGCCCTAATAATTGTGCATAATTTGGATTAATGAGCAGGGCTAAGAAAGGAATATAGTTTAAGAAAGCATACCTAAGGAAATATTAAAAAGAGAAAAGAGGTATTAGGTCTAGTACTATTACGCGCTCACACTTCCCAAATTAACTAGGGCGTATGCCTTGTGCCCGGGTAGATTCATTAAAGCTAAAATATTAAAATATAATGTAGCTTCCCCCTTTCCTTTGCGTTATTAAATTACCAATTACTTAGTCACCTGTTATAGTAATATTTAGAGTTACCTATTAGAATTAGTTTCGCACATGCTTTTAATTAAGGTAGCACGAGTGAAGTAAAAGTACAGTCTTGCATAGCCAAGCTATTCCATACATAAGTATATCCAAAAATGTGTTAGGGACAGAGTAACAGCTTTAATAGTAAAAGGGTAAATAAAGGGCAACAGTTACCAATAAATAGCTTGTAAACATAATATCTTAATCAGAAATAGGTGATGGAGTCCTAAACAGTTAATATAGAAAGAGAAGGTCCTGCCCAGTCTCACATAAATGTACTTAATTTTATATAATATATAACATATGCGTAGCCTATAACTAAAGGGAAAAATATAAATAGCCTCCTTGTCTCGAGTATGGTACTATATTTTTAAAGGGCAAGAGAAATACTCTTGGAATATAGTATCACTTTATATAATATCTTCTAACCGAGTGCTGGCTGTAGATATAAAAAGAGCCACTTGGAATAATTAAGAAATACATGAGTATGCTCCCTAACTGCACCTTAAGAAGGACTTACCATTTCTATAATGTTCTTATAATAAAATACCTATAGTATTTTCCTAGTAAGGGCTCGTGCAGCTATATTTGATAATAGCAAGAATACTTTTAAAATAGTTTTGTGTAGGGAGATAACTTAACTTAAGTCGTAGGGTTTTATCTTAACAAATCTTTAAGCTATATGCTTCTTCTTAAAATATAAATATACTTCTTAAAATATAATAGAGGCCTGGTGGATGCTGCAAGTGATGCGTACCTGTATTGTATATTGCTTGAGTTATTTCTGATTAGTTCCTTGTTTTGTTAAGAAGTACTGCTACGTTAGACCTGTAAGCTTGTAAATAGAGAAGACTTTAACAATTTCCTTATATTATAAGAGTGATAGAGATTACATAATTTTTATAGAAGAGATCTAGTGCTTTCACTTAATCGACCGAAAAATAAGCCCTAGGAGATATGACTGCATGCTTATACTTAAACTGATTCGGCTTTATTTTGCTATTATGCCTTTCTAAAGGCTAAAGGAAGTAACTTTCCCCTTCCCAACTGCGTTATGATCACGGGTTTCGTTGCTAGGAGTAGACAAAAAGGATTTAAGACTACTTGTTTGCGGTAAATT
>JAYMST010000037.1:0-23469 GCA_036897805.1 Plantago tenuiflora | reverse complement strand
TGTGGTAGGTCAAGACGCTTATACGATTTGTTGCAGTGTTCTATCTTGTTAAGAGTACACTAGTAGTTTACTAAAAACTTAAGTAAAAAAAGAGATTATATTTACCCTTCTTACACGATATTGATATACTTGTTTGCAAGCCAAGACCACGTATTTCGAAAAGTTTCAGTACATATGGCGTAAGACGATTTGACGTATCGAGATCTAAATGAAATCGAGTCCTTTTCGGCCTATGTTGTAACAGTTGTCATCGATGATTTGCCTTATGTGATGTCGCATTCTTCTCTCACCGAATTCAGAGATTCTCGGAGGCTCACCAATACGAGGGTTATTATCAAATTCCCAGAATTCTTTAGGAGCCATCCAATAAGGTTTTTGCGTAGAGTTGTCTAGTTGAGGAAAATGTAAAAACCCCGGGCCCCTTTGGTTTTGGCAGCTTATAGGGCTCTAATCGTCGTGGAATGTTCAGCTTAGCGGAAGTCGTAGCCTTTATTTCTTTATTTTTAGGCTTAGAAAGAAAATGGAAAGGTAGGGCTTTTATGTCGTAGGTGCTATAATCCGAACGAAAACTGTAAAGCCTTTTGGCTATTAAATGGAGGGAGGCCTCTGATTCCCTTACCATAAATATCCTACTTCTGGCATAGGTAATGGAGACTTTCGAAGTGAGTTGAATAGTTCTGCACAAATCTGCATGACTAAGAATTCTTAAAGAGAGGCGTCCTCTTCGTTTTACTTCAGTTGGCACGTTGTGAGATCCTGTATTACGACTACTAAAGGATGTGCCAGGTGACTTAAGTATTTAGAGAAGAGCTTCTTTATCATTTACTAGGATGAGTCGAGTGTTATATAGTCGTGCTAAGTCTAAGATTTGAATAGGAAGCTTGCTGATATCAACTGTTTTTCCCTGGCTGTGGGCTAGTATACAGGTGGTATATATCCGAAAGATTGCCATTCCCTAACATTACTGTGTAGCAAATCAAGAACGGGCGATTTCGGGTCGAATAGGAGGAACTTGATACCGCTGATTCCTTGTGCAAAACAGGCTTACAGAAGGCGAGGTGGTCAGTCTCACTTCCTTGTGGTTGATTACTCTACTGGTCAGATAGTTCATCTCATCAGGAATCAAGGTCATAGAAGAAAGCGAAAAGCAGTCACCCATATCGCCTTCTTTCCGTGTCAAGCTTTCCTTGAGACTTCACTGCCGCTTGCTTCGTAGTTTATGATCTGTCTTCTTTTACACTGAAATGTATACTACTGCATGCGCGTTATAAGAAGATTTAGTTTTGCTTGAGTTGCGTGAGCTGGGACCACGTCTCCCGAAAAGTTTCAGTACATATGGCGCAAGACGGTTTGACATATCGAGGTCTAGGCGGTATCGGGTCGTTTGCACATCTTGCAATAGTGCTCATTAAGTTGTTTCCGCTTGAGTGCTTTTCACCGTTTCTACTCTACGGGCAATGTATGTCTTCTTTTAAGCTGAAAAGTATACTACTGGTTGCATCCAAAAGAAAAGGAAGACGAAAACATACTATGTGCTTAACTACGTAACCATAAAAAATCCTAGGCGTTCATCAAGACTTAATGGCATACTCTCCGTAGCTGGACTGCTTGTTGGGTTGCCACGGACTGTTCCCTTAAGTAAATCAGATTTTGGTACTTTTTGCATGTACGCGACACGGCTTTTCATAAAAATAGCAGGCTCTTTACTAGGAAAAGGTGCCCATTTAGTTTTCGCAATGGGTTTTATAAGATTTTCTGAAAAAGAGGAGCTCTCCTTAGCTAAAATGTTCTGAGTAGGTTTTTCAAATGCGGAGTAGCGTAAAAAAGCAAATTTAGGGGGTCTTCCCATAGAGAACAGTATTTTGCTAGTCACTACCTGCCAAAATTGGCAAAAGTAATAAATCAGATTTCTATATCAGGTTTTACTTCTGATAACTCGTTCTAAAAACGTAAGATTTGATACCAGCTATATACACTTGATATTTGTTATTTAATGATTTATTTCCTGATTAGGTATGTGTGCTTTAAATAATCTAATAGGTCTCGCCCTAGTCTTTAAATTACCTGTACTTAACAATAGTCGTGCTATAGTACCAAGATATTTCTAAAGGGCTTTCTAGTATTTCTAGTAAATATATTTAAAATAAACCTAAGTTGCGCGCTTACATATCCTAGAACGCCCTACAAAAGAAAGCGTAGTTAGGAGTTTATTTATTTTTTATACAAAATTATACAAGAAAGAGCTTACTTATCTTACTAATAAAATTTTCTGATCTATTAAAATGCTTACCTAAGAGAGAACTTAATAATTCCTAAAAGCCCTCCTGATTTGAAGCAAACTGAAGTTTTCTTACATAATAAATAATTTATATATATATATATATGGGAAGGTTTTAGCCTCTTTCACTATAGATTTTCATAGACTTAAGTTTCTATGCACAACTGTTGGCTTAAAGGAGTCTGCCACATATATACTTTATAATAGCCCAGTCCTTTAATAAATAGAAAGCTTTTCCCGCGCAATGTTTGGTTGACTGAATACTCTAGGACCCCCGTAGTTATGTCCCTTTATAAAAGTAAGTTACTATTACGCTATAGCTTATTAAGACTTTGTATGTTGCTTTTTTAGAATTATTAGGTCTGTTTGGCCCTTGAATATAAATACCTAGATGGTAAAAGTACTATAGTTAAAAGAAGTGGCGGAGAAATATATTATTTTACTTTGGCCCTACTAACCTTTTCCCTCGGTGATCGTGATGGATACCTACTACAGAAATATATCTTAATACATAACCAAGCCTTTGACTACTATCCCTACTTGCTACATTAACTACATTAACTAGGCTAAGATTTATCAGATCTCTTTAAGCAAACTGTGCCAAGTAATACGAGTACGTATTTTAACTTAATAACTTATATAGAGTAAACCTGCGTAAAGAGTAAAGAGCATGGTACTTGAGAAACTGCCATTTAATTTATAGACTTAAAGAATAAGGGCTGTTTCCCCAAAACCTACTGGGCTTGCTTTATAGCTTACTTTATTTCTATGACAAATATTACGCTACGCTTTAATACATCTTTTCTTAAATATTTATATCTGTCTGCTATATATATAGTACGAGATATAAATAGAACGCTAAAGTAGGAGAAATTATATGTGAGCCCTTAACAATCTTATAACTAAAGTACTTAAAATAATTGAATTATTACCCAGAATTACTAAGCGCTACTTATCAGAAAATAATGAATTTGTATGAACTATAGTACTAGTAATTAAAGTACTATTATATTGGTGTCTTAGCGCTTAAGTGATACCTCCTTTCCCCTTGGTTTCTTGTATAATATTTATAAGAAGGCGAGGATCTAGTTTATTAATAAAATGTGCATAACACACGAAAAAATATTTTAAGTAAGAGGTTTCGTAAATACAACTTATAGAAACTCACGTGAGTAGTCTGTGGCGCACCTTCAAAGACTTAGGTTATTAATAACTTATTTTGTTTTTGTTTGTATACATAAAATTATAACTATGACCTATTGCCTTGCCCTAATATTCTTTAATATGACTAAAAATGCTTTGATGTACTGCATCCCCTAAATATGGAAAGTACCTAAAACCAACCCTAAGCGCTGACTTTACTAATAAATAATCCTAAGCTAAGGAAGACTTGATGTATATTAGAATTTACTCACAAGCTACCTTTCATAGTAAGCCAGGAGTTCTGTAATATAGGAATCCCTTAAGTAATCTTCCTTAAGCCTAAGCCTAGCTCTATTAATAAAATATGTAAAAGAATATCTCTAAGCTCATGTTTATATAAAAGGAAGTCATTTCAAATGCAATTAGATCAAATCATGACTGGTTTATAACACAAGCTTTTGTTATACAGAAATGTAGATTATCCTCTTTCACTATTATGCTCTTACTTACCTGCAGTCACTATCAAAATAGAGAGGCTTTATTAGTAGCTAGTATTAATTTATATTTATAAGTCTATCAAGCAAGTATAAAAAAGCTTGTCCTTACCAAGTGACCTAGTAGCAGTATTTTATTAACTTAGTAATGAACTATTGCAATACCTAAGCTTGGTCTTATTGAACCCATTTCCTAATGAGGGCGTGGTGCCAATATACTCAACTATAAATTACACAAAGTTTTACCTTATTATAGTGACAGGTACCCACTATTAAATTAAGATATCTTAATCCATGCCCAAGCCTTAATAAAAAGTACTCGACGCTTACTGACATAGATAGCTTTTTTATAATAGATTTTGCCTTAGTCTCCAAAATAAATATCTAACCGGTGAGAGTGCAAAAGTAGAGTCAAAGAGTGCCTTTAATATGTGTTCTAAAATAATTACATAAGTACTACACCGTAGCTTGTCTTTAAGTTAATTGATGGTATTAAGGTACACCCTTATTAGACCAGTTATCATAGGATGAATTCTTTTAGCACAGTAAGGTGGGAACTCCCACCTCTGTCAAAATTGAATAATTGCGAATGGTAATCTAAAGCCCTAATTAAGCCTGTCTTTTACCTAATGTAATAATATAAATTAAATAAAGCACACGGGAGGCTCTTATAGCGGCTGTAACCGATACACCTTATTTCTACTGGGTATAAGTATTTGGGAAATAACTTTATTAAAATTTAAACTATTCCTAAAAAGACCTAGGAAAGCGAGCACAATGAATTGCAGGTATAGGCCCATAACCTATAGCATTAATCCTCTTTTATTTTTATAAGACTTCTTAAGATGTATAATTTTTGCATACAAATTCAAGATTACATTTTATAGATATTTTGATACTTAAGCACTTTTTCGTCAGCTGGATATTTATGTTTGGTAAGAGACCAAGACAGTCCCATTATTTTAGGTCATGCTCAGGAAAAAGTCTATTTTTTACTGTTACAGATCACTCACTCTGCTCAGTTTCCTGTCTCTTTTTTCGACTGCAGATTACTATAAATATTTAAGAAGACAACTTCAGGGCTATAAATAATCTAAAGTATGTTAATGAACTATTACTGTCTACTAATTATTATTGCTTAAAGACTAAAGTAATATAGGGCACTACAGGTGCAGTTAAATAGAAAAGTATAGGGCTTTTGAGTGCGCAAGGTGCTCTAATAATTCTTAAAGACGCGTGCAAGTCTTCCCTATTTTGTAAGGGTGGGCCCAAGACGTGTAAGGTTATAATTAAGTAAGCCTGTTCTTGTAAAAGTAAAAGCTTCACTATATTTAGTGGTGAACTATAGGGGCGCAGTTAATAGGTCAGGGCATTTTTAGTAGTTTTAATTAGGATAAGGCAAAGTTATTAAGAAAGTGAAATCCTCTTCTATGGGAATTTTTGGCACAAGTAATTATATAAGTAACCGCTCTGGCAAGGCAGGCAAGCTCAATAAATGCTCTGTTCTTTTTTCTTAATGGATCTTTTATATTAGTCTATCCTACCATATTTTCAAATAGCATATTTTATAGAAAATAAGTCTTGCCTTTACAAGTCTTTTTAGGTACTTCATTACCAATCCATAGAGAATTACGAAGGATAATATATAATTTCATGCTTTCAGATTCATCAAGAACTAGGGAAAAGCTATCAGCACCATTAAAGATTGTATAAGAATTTACTCCTGTCGCAACACCATTACTGGGCGACCTGCTTATAGTTTTACAAATTTATTAGCAAAATGTCATTCCTATAAAATAAGATAGCCCAAGAAGACTTGACTATTAAAAAAAATATACTAATAAGTACTCTCCTACCTAATCTTACGTAGCCCAAGTATAAATAAACTTTCTAGACAACTAGTTTCATAAAGCAAGTTTCTTAAGACAAAACTAAGTAACAAAAATGTATTTTAAGGTATAACAAAGAAGCCCGTGACCAAGAACCAAGTTTAATAAATATAGTACTTGAAAGATATATACATTATTAAGTCCTTCAACAGTGAGTGATCTTATTATTTACTGATACTAAAGGATCCTTATGCGAATTCTTCAAAGCCAGCATCTGGTGAAAAGGTTACACTAGGCAGTATAGTTTTGTTGGGAGGCCAAGGATAAATAATACTTACCTATTTCTGTTAGGTCAATACTGATTGGCTAAAGTGTTAAGCGTTCCTTAGTATCGTACTATTCAAGTCTAATTATGCGCTTAAGTCTATGAAAGAAAAGCTTGTCCTAGAAAATAAATTAATTAAACCGAACGTACTAATTTTTCGTATCTATAAGTTCTATAAAACATAAAAGAGAAGGCATAGAGCATTGTTAAAAAGGGGCAGTGAACAACTCCTAGAAAGACGTGATTATAATTAAGTGCGCGTAACGATATAACTCTAACCTAAAAGGGTGTTTTGTGTTTTAATCTAGGCATACATTTTTCACGCCCCTTGATTTATTTTTTATTTCTTCGGTGTCAAGAGAATCCAAGGGCCAGTATCCAATATTTCCCAAGAAGTTTGCTTTGCCTCAGAATCTGCGTGTTTCGGTGCCAAGAGAGTCTTCCACGATTTCCCCAGATGCTTTTTCCAAGATTATGAAAGCAAGGCTGGAAATTCTCCTAAGCTGAAGAGTACTACTGTATGTTAAAGGACTTCTCTAACAAGTAATCTAATTCCATATTTATTTAGATTTCTTTAGTAAAATCATGCGCGAACTGCTAGTCACGCATTATTTTTTCTTTCTTCGTTTTCAATGAATTCTTTAAATAAAATAGCACATGGTTAGCTTTTAATAAATTATCTATTACTAAAGAAGAGCGTAGAGAAGGTATAAGGTATATTTTATGTAACTCCTTTTTTATGGATACGCGTTTACTTACACTTTATAAATAATTACTTAGGTACACTGATAGATTTGCTAGGGTATTAAGGAGTCACTTGTATAGAACTAGAGTTATACCTCAAAATAGTTTGCCTTTGGTATTATTCCTTTAAAAAATGTATCGGTTAACTAGATAAGACTCGAGGCATTAGTTATCTTATCTATAAGTATGGGCCTTCTTCTCTTGTGCTCTCCTATAAAGTATAAGTGCTTGAGTAAATATCTTCTAGTATAACTTTAATAAAATAATTTAGTAGTAAGTAACTTCTCTCTATAAATATAGGGTATGTATAGGGAACTCATGTGTACTCCTCTCTTAAGTCACTACTAATATTTATTATTATTTATAAGGCAAGAGCTCTGGCAACCTATTTATACAAGTTAAATAATTATGCCTCTTTAATGAGTGTATTTCCCAAGTAACCTCTTAAATTAAATACAAGTATAAAATGTATGTGCATGTAGTATACTTTCCTATACCTTCTAGTAGTATTTGTTAATATTAAGTTTTTCTTAGATAGCAACTCCTCTACTATAGAATATTTACAGGGACACGTAAATTATTTTAAAATAAGCCGTCTCTATTATAAATAAGAAGAGAGCTTTAAGTACTCACTAGTTACTAATCTTAAATATGTTACTAAAGGGATTCTTTTTTAAGTTTATATAAGAGCATTATTACGTGGGTAACTTACTCCTTTATAAAGTTACTTAAGAGAGTTAGCCCTATTTCCTTTCTTATATAAATAATTATGCAGTATTTTTTAGAAGTACTTAACTATAGATTAGATACGTGCAAGTTATTAATGTATTCTTAACTCTACTCTCAATGAAAAAATGAGTAAACTCTCCCCCTTTAATTTAATAATAAGTATGCTCAATTATTTTAGGTGCTCTATAGGATCCATAGGAAATTTCCTTAATATTAGACATCTTTATAACAGTTAAAGCTATAAGAAAAGACCTCACCTATTTACCCCTTGATATGATAAATTAGACTTGTACCATAAGAGAGCTAGTACTCTAATTTCCTTTTAATTGCTCAAGTAATAATAGTTTAGTTAACTAACTATACTATAGAAGATATACCAGGTAAACTCCCTTATACTAAGCTATTGTTAAGGTTAAGAGAAGGCGTACACTTTGCCCTTTTATAAATAGAAATAGTTTGATGCTCTATATGATCATGATCAGGGCATATCTCTTGTGCTTCTATATTCTATAATTAAAGAGTAGCTGCTAGATTTTATTAAGTTTAACGAGTTACATAGTTACACGTAGTAAGTCACTATCTCCTCCATATACTGATGTAGCTTTTACCAGAATATTTAATCAAGCTATTTAAATTTAAGACTCTATATAAAACTACTATTACTTCATAGTAAGGGCATTCCCTAAGAGACTTATTAAAACAAGAGAGTGCATTTTCTCCTTTAGTTTAGACCTTTTTTTAATAAATAACCTAAATATATACTTTATGAAATATAGTTAGAAAGAATTCTTTCTTCATACTTATATAACAAAGAATCTTAGGAAAACGCAAATATAGGAAATTTTATATTAAGAGTATTTTACCAAGGCTTTATGTAAGAAAGAATGTGCTGTAGATAGCCCTTGTATTTGTATACTCTTAAAACTAATAAATAGGCTTGAGAGGGAGAGTTCTTATGCTTACCCTTATACATGTACTAGACCTAATCTATTGTTTAATTCTATTTTTAATAAAGGATGTAGGCTTATACTTATAGTAGTCTTATATATTTAACAAAGAGTAATCCATTATTGAGTAATTACTCGAGCAAGTCTAGTTATATTTCTTTCTATAGTAGCACAAAGTACTTTAATTATAAAAAAATAAAAGAGTTTTTCCTTTACATTACATAACTAGGCAAGTTTTCAAGAAAGAAGAGGGGCATAACCCTTTTGCACTCTAACACGTCTATCTTCCTTAAGACTTAAAAATTATTATTATTAGTAAAGAGTATTTTACACAAGCGTACTTCCTAAGATATTTCCTTCTACTAGGATATGCTAAGTTAGAACTCTCACGTATTTAAAATTAGTTTAACTCCATAAGTATAAGAGACGTGCATTACCCAATTACTTGTTTAAGAGAAGGGAAAACTATCTCCTCAAGTCACATTATGTAAGATCTATTATTAAGACTAGAGGTAATGAAAGAGTATACTAAGGAATGCTTTTTTACTAAAATATATTAGGTATCCATTGTATTTGTAATATAATTTGTCTGTGAGAGGCTATATTAGTATTATATATAAACTCTATACTCTTCTATGAAATATTGAAATATAAAGTAAGGTATATCTATATAATTATGTAATAGGTCTTAATCAGTCTTAAGTATTTAGCTACAGTAGTTATAATAATAGGATACTCTCCTTCTTTTATAAAGTGCAAGTAAAATTCTAGCCTCTTTGCTAACTTATAAATTGAGGATAATCTATAAAATACAATACATAAACCTCCAAGTACTTGAAGAGGTATCTATCTCTAACTTAGTTAATAAATTAAGCTTTTAAGGGCTTTGTTAAATAATGGGAGTATTACTATTTAATAACTAGAACATTCGCTTAAGAAAAATAGGCTTTTATAAAAGGGTTGTCCTAGTACCTAATACTAAAGGGTTGTGTAAGTTCTATCCTCTTTTTTATAAATAAGCATGAATATTTAAGAAACGGTCCCTTATGTTAAATAAGTATTGGGTACTACAAGCTTTTATCCTAGGCATAGCATAAATAATTCTCTTTCTCCTGTAATAAATCAGTCTTTATATTTATAGAAATTATAAATAGGGAGTTAACTCTCTCTTATCTAGTAATATTCTATGGAAAATATTTATAAAGCACACTAAGTAAGCTATAACTAAAGACCTCTTAGGTAATAGTATAAAAATAAAAAAAGGACATTTTCTTCTAGTACATAGAGCCTAGTTATTATTTTTCTATAGTATTTATAGAGTTATCTTACCCTTTCATTACTAGTACTTATGTATTACCATAGAGAGCATTAGTCTTATATATACCCTCCTTATTCACTCCTAGTTAATCTATAACTATTTGGGAGAAAGTATAACTATACACATACCTTTACTCAGAAGTACTTAATTATTTGTCAGGGAAAAACTGGCGCACCTAACTCTTTATATTTTATAGTAAGAACACCTAAGAGTAGTACACTATCTCCTATATCTTACTTAAGTCATTTAGCGGTTAGACTCCCTTAATCTTAATTATAGTTCTTTTACATAGTTAAGAAAGGAGATAAGACTAACCTTCGCTTATAATTAAGTATACCCTCCTTTATTTTTAAATAACATCTTTATAAATAATTGTTAGAGATAAAATACCTTTCCTCGCTTGTTTGTTATAGAAGATCTTTTAAAGAAGATACTTAATTACTTTGCTCTTTGTCAAGGAAATTTACACTTAACCCTAGTTATAGAAATATACCTTGCCGCCCTTAGTAGTTATGTACCTTATACAACCTTGTACCTAATAGGAGTCCT
The DNA here is from genome assembly GCA_036897805.1 of Plantago tenuiflora. Classification (NCBI taxonomy): domain Eukaryota; kingdom Viridiplantae; phylum Streptophyta; class Magnoliopsida; order Lamiales; family Plantaginaceae; genus Plantago; species Plantago tenuiflora. The sequence continues at coordinate 13,113 of JAYMST010000037.1, read as the reverse complement.
TACTTCAGCATATATTTTAAGATATAGTTCTAGAGTAAAAGTATACCCTTTCCTTTATACAGGGTTATATTTACTTATCATAGAAGAAGGAATTATTCTTACCGTACTTAACTTACTTAGAGAGAAATAGTACGTACCTTACCAAGCGTAGTCTTTAGTTTAATCTAATTATAGAAGTCTCCTAAGTAACGCATTTTAAAATAGCATAGAGCATAGTTAAGTAACTTCTCCCTTAAGTAATAGGGTATCTAGTAGCTCGAGTATAAACTTAAGTTTTATAGGAAGAGCTCTCTTGAAATAGCAAGTGTATTAAGAGGTTATCTTCTCTATTAGTACTAAATAATTTATTAAAAGGAAAGTACTCATATACTAAGGTAAGTTAATACACCTCTTAAGCAGTATCGCAAAAGGGATTAGAATTAACCCGTTTTTAGTAAGCCTTTCTAGTACTATCTTGAGTAAACACCACAGAGCTATAGTATCTTTATCTTTAAGAAGTAACTCTAGCATATGATAATGAAGGGTATCTTACCTTTTATATTAAGTTAAGTATATTAAGGGATTAGGTAAAACATAATTGTTTAACACTTTAGTGTAATAAGGTAACTTTTTCCTAACATAAATAGGTTTAGGGTATAGCGCTCTCTCCTCTAGTAAATCTAAATATATGCTATCAGAGTCTTCTCCCTAATTATGCTTTTAAAAAATATTAATACTAAACTATTTATAAAGGTATAGCGTAACTGGACTATTCCTACCTAGTAATTACTTAAAGTAAACGGTGTACATAATTAGGCAAGACATGTGTACTAACTAACTCTATTTTAATTAAAGAGTAGTAAGTAGTCAAGTAATCTCTTCTACTAATAAAGAGAAATACCACTTGAGTTATTCCTGTATTATAAACTAATATACTTTTTAAGTTAAGAGAAAAGTGTATTGCCCCTTATATATAATAATAATAAACGAGAGGTGTAAGATACCTTAAATAGCTCCATTTTTTTAAGTGTACATAAAGAGGGGGCTATAAGACACAATTATTTACTACTTCTATGCTAAGAGAGCCTACAGTTTATTACTAAGATAGAAAAACTCCCTATCTAGTATATCTTTAGTAAGAGCATAAATATAAAATGTAGTTATATCTATAAAAGGCAACTTATTTGTTATAAAGAGAAGTGTGCACCCTATAAGCTATAAGTATTTATAAAATGTAAGGGAGTACTTATATTCATACTCAATTTATTCTCAAGGGGAAAGAGATCTTTCCTTTTACCTTTACTCTAATAATCAAAGATTAAAGAGTTAATCCTAATATAAATTTATATACATATGTTCTATAGTCTACAAAGAAAGGTGAGAGTATTTTCTATAAATAGTCAAATATATTTCTATAAGGTAAGTTCTATCCTTCTCTTAATTAAATAATTAAAAGTACTTTACAATTAGGCAAGGGCAAGATTCTAGCAGCAATAATTTCTATAAGATAAATATATGCTCTTCCTTAAGGAGATAGGATATTAATAGCAGTCTCTTATGTAATTTAGGATGTGGGGTGTTCTAATCTTATAACTTTCTTATAAAATCTATGCTACTCTTCTTTACGTAATCTTAAGATATGAGTCTTTTTCTAATATCTAATATAGTATAATTAAGTCCTAATTATTTGTTAAATTCTAGTAGTACACCTAAAAGCTCTTATATTTTCAAAGTTAAAGTATGCATAATTATTAAGTACAAGGAGAGCCTCCCCTAAAGCATTATCTCGAAAGTAAAGTTTTCCAAGTACAAGTTCTATATAAGTGTTAATAAGTTGTTAGTATATTTATAAGGTATTAAAGAGAGTAATATATCTAATACGTAGTACTTTAAGGTACTAGATACTTCTTGGTAAATATTATCTTACTATTAGTTCTTCCTTTCTAATTATTTATTAGAGTATAGATATGCTATAGTCATAGGATCCCTTAGTAAAAACCCTTAAGCATAATTTCGTGCATAAAGATAGACTCAAGAGGCACTCCTTTACTTATACATTTCTGATAAATAATAACTTATCAGGCAATTCTCTAAGCCTAATTCTTTGTTTAGGGGAGTCTATAAATAGCATAATCAAAATTATAGCTCCTTATTAATAGGTACAAGAGTGCTTGTACTTTCACTAAAATATTTTACAAATTAAATGTCTTAGAGTAGTATTTCCTCGAGGATATAGAGGATAGTGCCCCCTTTGCTAGAGTACTTAGGTGTTTATTAAGGCATCTATCTTTTTGCACAAGTCTATAATATAAATTAAATAATATAATGGAGGCTCTTTAGTAATAAAGTAAGATACAAAGAGAGCGCGTATTATTTTACTCTTTAGGTATGATACTAGTTAATAAACAAGGACTAGGGGGTGACTTGAATACTTGCTTTAATTTAAGTGCACTTTCTTTATAAAAAATAGTTTAGGTATAATTTGCATAAATAAATCTAATTTCTAAATAATTCTACTAGGTAAAGGGGGCTGGAAATATACTCTTTTCTATACCATCTGCTAGTTATTTACCAAGGTATTTCTCTTAACATAACCCTATAATTTAATTTAAGCATAGTAATTTTTAGTTATATAGTATAGTATAGTATAGGGGCAAGAGTCACTTCTTACTAGTCTAGGAAGAAATTCAAAAAGATACACGGAGTTGCCTTATTAAATATAGATAAATATAGATATAAGTAAACCTTTCTATCCTTTCTATAACGTAATATTTTATTAATAAATATTTAAGATAAATATTTTACATACCCTCACTATTTAAGAGCTAGCACTTGTTATAAAGGACACGTTAATACTTTTTTACTTAAGTCTATAATATGTATTTTTATTAGGGAATACTTATCTTTAAATAATTGCTTTGTAAATAGTAGTTATATACATTCCTATAAACTCGGGTAAATGGCCAGAGTGCTCTCCTAACTTTCTTAGAAACTATCTCTTTTTTAAAGTAACTGGGAGTATATAAGGGCATAATTAAAATATGTAAATAGGAAAAGCACTCCCTCTTTTCCAAGATATACCTAAACGTAAATTCTGTAATAGTCTAATATATTAGAGTACGCTCTTCTTACACATAAGTGCTTAATTTATAAGGTATTTATAGTAAGTAATTAAATCTATTCTTTAAGTAATGCTTTTTAAGTATAGCTATAAGTAAGAGAGCTTATTAAGACACTTATAACTTATATAGACTTTAGCAAAATATAATATTAAGTAGATTCCTTAAATATATTTTTAATATATTAAATATAATAATACAAGGGAAGATGTCTAATTACTAAATGCCATGGTTAAGAGTTAATAAGAAAAGCTTTACTTCCTTATCACGGGTACCTTGACTCTTTGAGATAGAATACTAGGGTGCTTTTTTCTTACCTTTAATATTTATTATAAAGAGTTTTACACACACTATACACTTTATATACATAAATATTTGTTTTAGATACTTAAAGTATACACATTTATAGTAAGGAATATTACACTCTTTTAGCAAGTGCAAGAGAATACTTATACTATTGCTTTAAGATATAAGGGGTATACTTGAGCATACTTTTCAAGGTAACTAGTATATAGATATGACTTATTCTAAAGTAGTTAAAGGAATTAGCTTCGCACATAACAAGGAACCCTTATTCTAGTACTAATATCTTACTCTTCTTACTCTAGTGCACCTAAGGCAATATCTTAATATAGCCTAGTAGTTACGTATTTTAGTAAAGACTTGTACAATCAGTTATTATAGAGGAACTATAGTATAGATATTTATAAGCCTTTACTAAATATAAAGCTATTTCTCTTAATAACTCTTCACATAAAAGACTTATAGTATTAGGACCTATAACTAGTGTTTAAACAATTTCCTTACTATACAAGAGTGCACTTAAATAGGTTCTTGTACACTTTCAATTTATAGTAATTTATAGGAATAAGGTACTTATAATTATATAAAGGGAGAGTTATGTTTTTTCCTTTGAGTTATGTATCTTAATCTTATAAAATACATGTTTTTTAGGCAACTCATATAATAGGACATGCTTAAATGCCTTCTTTCCTTAATAAAGAACGCGCGTAAAATCGTGTAGTAAGACCCCTTTTTCTTATAAACTCTATTTACCAAGGTTGGTTTTAGGCTATAGAAGTCTTAATAAACAATTGGTTCTTATACTAATCTAGAAGTAATTATATCTTTCATACAAATATATTTAAAGTATATAAACCTTTATTAAAGAGTAATCCTTTAATTATAAATTATAGGTAGTCTAAACTTATGCCTTCTTAAAAGAGTAACTAAGAGTAATTCCTATATCTTATATGAGATTTCTTAAAGTAATGTGCTTAACTAATTAGATCTAATTAAATATTATAATCTTCTAGAGCTATAGATTAGAGAGATTCCCTTACTTATTTATAAATATAAAAACCAAGAGGCTAAGGTACAATTATCTGTTAAATATGCTACTATCTCCACCTCTAAAATATAATTATCGAAGCGCAAGTTCTCTTAAGCTTTTTTAAAAAATAGGTAAGAAGCTACTGGAAACTTTAGTGTGCTAGCACCCTTTTTAAAATAAATATCTTTTGAAAGTATAATTATTTGTAAGACAAGAGTAAATTTAAAGCCTAATATTAATATATTATATAATATAATCGATAAGTAATGTCTTTAGCTTTAAGCATTTAATTAATTTAATAATAACGCGGTGTTATAAGGTGTACTACTTCCTTCTTCTTACGTATTAATTAAGGGATTACTATATAAGTAGCTCCGCTCTATAATCTAAAAAGGGTACTATACTAGTTTACTAGTGACTCTCTTTCCTTTACTCTAAGAACGATTACTAAGCTTAATAAGTTTCTCTTCATCTAGCTATTTAGGAGTTATACGCAAGGATAGACTCTTAAACAATGCTTATATTTTTATAAATAATTTAGAGCTTTACACAATTATAGAGTACTAGGGAGATACAATTAGTTCCTGATATATTTACTGGATAAGATTATTATTAAAAGGATCGTACTAGAATTAAATACGCTAACTTATGTACTTATGTAAAGGTATAATTATTAATTTAATATATGAAAGAGACTTGTACTAGTTCTTATTAATTATTTATAGCTTGCGTATAGATTATAGAGGAGCTATCTTATAAGAAAGTACTCAAGACTTAAGCATATTATTAAAAAAAGAGCTTACTAGATAAGAATAATCCCTTTAGTTATTTATAAATATATGCCATAAGGGAAGAGTATATTCTATAACCACATCTCTAAGACTAAACACTTTATTATTAAGAGACATATGGAGAAGGGTGTCTTATTATATATAGTTTAATATTAATTTTTTGTTAAAGTTAGAGGGTAACTTTATTCTCTTCATAGTACTCTATGTATTAATATAAATAGTTTGACTAGTTTATTTCCTAGAACATGTAGAAGGGAACTATACTTCTATTAGTTGTTAAGGGTTTAGTAATTACCTTCGTATAAATTTTATAAATAAATAAATATTAAGGGAAGCAACTTTGTGTTCATATATCCATGTTCTTAAAGAAAGGGGTTCATAACATATAAGGAGTACTTGTTATTTTGCACTAATTAAGGGTATATTTACTAGAGATAGGAGAGTAGTATTCCCTTCCTATTACACATCGTAAATTATATAGTTAAGCTACTCAATCTTTATTATAGAATTATAGTGTACTTCTTTATTCCAATAAATACATATGGGCATAACTAAGAAATTTCCTTTTTTTTTTACTTTTTACTTAAGTACGTAAGGATAGCTCTATTCCACTCTAGCTTTTAGAGGCATCCTCCTATAATACGTAAGCTATTTATGTAATACTCATTAAAGTTAAGTCCTTATTAATTATAATTATATAGTGAGTATACTTTTCCTGCGCGCTTTAATGGCTAAGGCCTTGTGGGCAAATACAAGTACATTCTTAAAGTCCCATAATTATATTTATAGTATTACCTTAACTTAATAGGAGATTAAAAGGTATATTATTCTTGAAATAAAATATTGTACTATATAAAAGAAAAGTACTTAGGGATTACTCAATTATAAGTCTATTAAGAGTTAAGAAAGAGCAAGCCCTTTTCCTACTAAAGAAATAAATTGTAAGTACTATATTAAGGGTAAACTCTTTGCTATAGTATGCAAGTTTCCTCTTTAAGAAAAAGTATAAACAAATAGCTTTTTTACATACAAGGTATAAATTAAAGTGGATATAACTGCTTAACAAACTTCTATAATAAATAGTATAATTTTATAACTTAAGAGGAAGGAAATTATGCTCCCTTTTTTACATAAAAACCATCGTTTGAATAATTAAGCTATCCTCCCTTAAAAATTTTTTAGATGAATCTTACGCCTTAAGAGATGTCTTATAATTAGCCTTTTATAAAATAAATGTATAAGTTGTCACCTTATTAAAGGAAAGAATTATAGGATTAAGTACGTACTCTGTTAAGTTTTAGCAATTATTAATTTATAGTAAAGATATAATAAAAGCTCTCTCCTTAAATAACAATATATTTTGTGTATGTACCTAACTTAGTGCAATACTCATTTACATGATTAAGACTTTATAGAACATTATAGTATAACATAGGTAATAGGGGAGATACCTTCCTTCGTTATACTTTATATAAATATGTGTACTTAAATAACTTAAGTGTAATAGAACCGCTTTCACTTTAGTATACTAATATACCCTTGCATTTATTAGAGTATTTAGTTAGAGTATTATCCTAGTGCTTTAGTGTTTTAGTTTACGCATTAATTATAAGGACACGGCATCTTATCTTAAAAGAAAGAGGTATACCTTATTTTACTTTAATGTTTAGGGAAGACTTAAAGTACTTAACTATTTATAAAGGCTTTTACATATAATTTAGAGGAATTAAATACGTACGTATACTTACTTAAAAAAATATATTAGAATAAACTAGGGTATTTTCCTTCTACCTAAAGAATTATGAAATATTGTAGAACTAAAATATTATGTATAAGAGATATAGGTACCCACTCTCTTCTAGCAACTATATAAGCGTATGTAATTGCTTAATTAATAATAAATATGTTACTTAATGGTTAAGGGTGGGTATACTTTCTTACAAGTGTTATTGCTAGAGAGTTTACTTATACAAAACTGTAGAGTATAAGGTTACCTTCTTTAATACATCTTTTTTAATAATTGGAATATTAGGCTAAGCACATCTCTCCTAAATACTTTCTAAATGTAAGAGGATATAAATAAGCCACCCTTCTCTAATTAAGTCTTGAGTATATGTAATTGGGCACTGTCTTTCCTTAATATGTTATAGTACAAAATAATTATTACTTAATATGAAGCCTTATATAAAATAGCATACTCCCTTAGTTATGTTTAGTTATGAAAGAAGAGTGTTTCCTTACTAAAAAGAATTCGCCGAGATGAGAAAGGAACAACCCCTTACTTTTATAGAGAACATATAATAGTAGTACACCTTAGATAGAGTAATTTATTCTGTAGTTCTAGAATATTCGTTAACGTATTTTGTATAAGAAAGGTAAACCCTATCCTCATTAACAAGAGGAGCCTGTCTATAGTTTGTAGGGTAATTTCCTGTAGATTCATTTTAAATACATTTTATCTTAATAAATATAAATAAAAGCTATACTAAAACTAAAGGAAATATTCCCTCCTTAAGTCTCTAGTATAATTAATTATTTAAGGTACATGTTTTAAAGACGCTTACTTAAGGTACTCTCTTATACTTGTTAGTAAAGTACTAGAAAGGAATAGCTCTAATTTATAATTATAATACTAGATTTAATACTAAAGCACTCGTTACCCTTATAACTTTAAAGAACTAATAGAGTTACTTAAGGAGAGCCCCTTTTACTAGTTAACACGAAGAGAGTAAGGAAGTCTTTTCCCTATTTTATAGTAGAGTATTCCATAGTTTATACTTTAAAATACATAAATTAAGAACTTATGGCTGTACTCTTAGCTAGCTTAAAATATATTATAGAAAAAGTAGTAGTATCTAACCCTTCGTATTAAGAGAGTGTATACTTTAACCGTTTCCTTTAGTATACTTAAGCCCTTACTTTTTCATAAGCTCTAATATTATATTACTGTACTAACCAGTCTTACTTAATTAGTTATAAATAGTGCAACTCTATAATAGCCTCTCTATATAAGGGTAATATACTCTTGCCTTATAAAGCTACAGTTATAGTATAGGGCTTACACTTTCTCTTCAGTTATATAATTAAGTGTACACATATTATAACAAGAACTTTCTAGAATACAATACTTTATTACTAAAAGCTTGAGTAACTAAGATAGGATTCCCTGACACTTATACCTTTTAAGAGATTCTACCTTAACAAATATGCCCTTAGAATACCTAGTTATATTTCATAGCTTAATGAAAGAAGGAGCCTTAGTATGTTACCCTCGTGCTTTATTTTGATTTTGCTAGAGAAATAGCTTAGAGTTCTTTCTTATAAATACGTGTATAATTACTCTACTGGGAGAGTCTTATATTAATATGAGTGTGTTACCTTAAATCTCTTCTATATTATTATTAAAATTCTTAAGGGAAAGTAGTTCTTACTAAAGAGAGTGCACTTATAACTACTAGATAGCTTAATTATTTACTCAATACTAAACTATGAAGGGGAGTACCTTATTCCTAACTCTTTGTTCTAAAATAAATATTTATAGAGTTTTTACTTAAAAAGACTCACTTACCAGGCTACTAAATTATATGCTTAAATATTTAGAGATATGCCCTTCTTCTTTATAATAGGAGAGCTTTCTTTTTATGATGCTTATATTTTTAAAATTATTTTAAGTAAGACTAAAGTGAGCATACTCTAATTACTTATAGAGTTAGAAAGTAAGTATTCCCTAATTATTTATATTAGAATATTTTATATTAGAAGATATTTAGTAAGATATTTCTCATGAGGTTAGATATATTTGTATACCATATTATTGTTTAAAGTATTATATAAATAAGTTATTCTTCCCTTAATGTATAGAGTGTTACCGTATAACTACTAAAGAGGAGTGAGCTACCTTCTTTCCTTTAATAAATCTACAGTAAAATATTTGTGACTTAAGAGAGTACCTAATATACCTTTACCTTAACAAAGCATACTCGTTTAAATATATTAATGTACCCCTATACATAGATTTATACAGGGAAGATAGAAAGAGCGCATACCTTATTACCTTACCAAGTCTTTACTAGTTACTAAGTAATAAATTATACACGCTTATGAAACAATAAGAAGTAGGTTAAGTCACACTCCCTTACATAATTAAGTAATTCTAAGGCAAGTTTAATAGGTATAATCTATCTTATTAGGTATAATCTATCTTATAAAGCCTTAACATTAATTAAGTAAAAAGTAGTAAAGCAACTCCTCGTGTACATAACTCTATTTTATAATAGTAAGTAAGAGACATACATCTTTCATTTACTAAGCAAAGTACTTTATTATTGTAGAAAACTAAGTATTCTAATAAGGGAGTCTCTCCTCTATTTAGAAGGTTTTTATCTTATATTTTATAAGGATAAGATGCAGCGTCTTCCTCTCTTCAGTTACTCTAGCTTGAAGAAGTACTCATTACTATACTTTTTATAATCAAGACTTTATAAGTAATTTAAGCATGTGTATATTCTTTTATTAGAGCCTTCTCTCTACTATTACTAGAGATAAGGTGACATAGCTTCCTTCTTTATTCTTCTTAAGTAGAGAGTGTCTTTTTCAAGAGCGACTAGTTATATCTTACCTTTCTCTGACTAGTGTTTCTTAATTAAGCCTTAAAGATAGAAGTGCGCCTTATTATATAGATTATATAGATAGAGATTTTTATACTTATACTTCTTAACTAATATTTATAATAAAGACTGCCCCAAGCATACCCTACAGTTTTAGAGAAGACTTATTAAGTAATAACAGATTTATCGTTATACCTACCTAGTGTACCCGCGCCTTATACCCTATTTTTATATTTTATAGATAAAGGGTACTAATAATACTCTATATGCTTAATCTTTATCTAACATATTATGTAAGGAAAGTACCTCCTCAATTCTATCTTAAGTTAAGGAAAACACGTTTATACTAAAGTATACTACTCTTTACTAGTTGCTTAATAATAGAGTATGATAAGGGTAGCTTCTACTAAACAAATATTATATAATAAATTATAGGATACTCAAAAGAAAGACTAAAAGAGCTCCTTATTACGTTAATAGTTAATAGTTAATAGAAAGGACGTGTATACACTTACCCAAGACTACTTTATGGATCTTGCCCTATAGGTAAGGTGTATTATGTATCAAAGGAAATAGGACTACTTACTCAAGTCTTAACTAGTTATCTATTAGAAAAGAAGGTATAAAGCTATAGATAAGGATATTCTCTATTATATAACTACCTTTATTTAATACGTAAAGGGTAGACTTTTCTTAACTAGCTCTTAACATACTTGAAATAAGCGAGTATTTCCCCTATCTTCCTTAGGAACTTATAAAGACTTAATTATTTAATACTAGTAACAGGCACTCTCTGGCTTGTAATCTTTCCTACATAATTAATCTATAATAAACAATCTCATAAGACAAGTGTGTATAACCCCATATCTATAAGGGCACAAATTAATTTAAACAATTCTATGGAGAGTTACTTATAAGAAATGAATGCCATTTGTTAAGGTCTATATTATCTATGGCTTCTTTATTAATTAAGTAATCATAGTAAAACTTGGGCTATAGTAAAAGGGTATTTACGCTCTTAATTATGCTTGCATCTGTATCTTATAGTCTAGTTTATGCTATAAAATATTCTAGAAGCAAGCTATCTTCTCTCTTATTACTTTTATATTTTATAAAGGATTATCTACTAATTATTCTTGTGGTACAAGTTATTTCTCTATCTATAATTAAAGATTTACTATAGTTCTCTCTTTAGCTATTATTATTTAAGGCATACTAGTTACTTAGAGTTATTATATAAAGAAGCTGTAGTACTCCCTTAAATAGAAGGGCATACATGAAGCTTCTTTAATATAAAGATATAAAGGGAAGGCTGGATACTCTCTCTCTATTTACTTGATAAACAAGGCAGTTTTCATATGTAACTTCTTCTTTCTTCTATAAATATAATAAATATACAAAGACTTAAGCTTTCCCTTAGAAAACCCGTAATATTATAATTGAAAAGTACACTAAATTGCCTATATATATTCTATAGTAAGGGAGGGATACGTACAATTATTTTCTAACACTTATAGGAAAAAGTTATAGGAAATAGGTACTCCTGCTTCTATATAAAAAGTTTATAAGGATAAAAAGTTTCTATTATATTACTATAATTTTAAATTTAAGACTTATTTACTAGAAGGAGCGCTCCTCCTGGATTATACTCTGGAGTATTTATAGCTTTAACAAATAGCGGGTAAAACTCTTTCTACTCCATGTAATTCTATAGCGAGAGATACCTTAGGGACAAGTAACTATACAACTAGCATAGAGAGTACTTTATTATATTTTAATAATTAAGCCTTATGAGGATACATTTTTATAGGACAGTATGCTTAACCTTCCCTTACATATGTTAGCGTCTTCTAGAGTTACCCCTTAAATATACTTATGTTACTACAGTAAAGTTTATTTCATTCAACAATATTTTGGTAAATACTTAAGCGTAAGATCTCTTGCTTTTAATAACTCTTTACGTAAAATAATCTTTAAGGTAATTCCTACGTTTATCAAAACTAAGCTTTCTTAAGGTACAAGTATATAGTTAGAATTACTCAGCTTATATTTAAAAATATAGGGCAGATCTCTTAACACTTATTTATATAGTAAGGTTAACAAAAGTGGGCTTTCTCTAAACCTCTTAGTTATAAAGTTAGTTATAGGAAAAATAAGAGTGTGTTGCTCTTCTTAACTAATAAATAATTTATAAATAATACTAGACATAGAGAGATAAAAGCTTCTAGTGAGAAATACCTTACTTAATTAGGTTAGCTAAGGAAATAGTGTACTCTTATAGTAATTTAATAACCCTTAACATATAATATTTGAAAAGACTTTAGAACTAATTAGTTATGAATAACTTATATATCTAAAACTTTAGTAAACTAAAAAAAATATTGTTGCCCATTTAAAAGAAGAGTTGCTAAATAGAAATGCCGCTATAGAAGGTCTCTCATACTTTATTGTTGTAATAGTTCTAGGCAATACTCTTGAGAAATATATACTCTATCTAGTTAGTAAAGGGATAATAACTGTATCACCTCTAGTAAATTAGCTAACATAAAAGGAGAGCTTGAAGAACACTTATATCACTCCTAAAATATTATAGTTAAGAGGACTTAAGTAAGGAGGTATCTTCTACACACAGTACACACTACTCTAAATTACTAAGGTGTGTCTTCTTGTTAAATAATATATTCATAAATATAACAAGACCCTTAATCTATTAATAAAATATACTCTAGAACAAGTGTTTACAACGAGTACTTAAGATTACAGAACTCACATATATAAGTCATATATAAGTAAAGGGTAGTTTACTTTTGTACCTATTTGTTTGTTACTTTTATTTTAAAGAGACTTATTTATGCATATATATTTAAAGTAGTATTAGGAGTTTCTTTAGTTATAAGTTATTACTTCTTAAGTACAACTTATTAAGGTACACTAAGAGGGTTATATGGGCTCAAGTCTTTAGCCCTTTATATTTATATATTTACTAAGGGAGGGTATTTTTATAAGAGCTCTCTTAATATCCAAGTTACTTAAGTAATAAGTGTACACGCTCTTTATTATTAAACTACCTCCTTAAAGGAAAGAAAACTCCTTTATAGAGTATTTGCATATTCTAGTGCACTTATAAATATAAGATATAAATATAAGATAAGGGAGAAATACATGCTTACCTAATAGTAATAGATATTTAATTATTATCTAGGCACATTTAGAAGAGAAGGTACAAGGGAGCTTTTGATAATTAGTTACTCGATAATGGCTTTTTTTTATAGAGCAAGATCGGA